>JAQOWZ010000017.1:29290000-29312500 GCA_035578165.1 Stenolophus ochropezus
TTTTAGTAACGTCAAAAATAGCTGTCATATTGGTCACACAAAATTTATGAAGGAAATTTTAGGTATGAAATGAATTAAAAATATTCTGAACTGCAATAGCAAACTAATTTTAAAACTACAAATTAAATGTATTGAAAAACTTATATAGAATATATTACTACAGTGGCGGGAAGTGTTGTGTTGGACACACCAGATTTTTTAATTCTGAAAACAATTGTTAAAAAACTTACTCTTAAAAAATAAATAATAATTAATTTGAGTAGCCCGCTAATAAATTTTTTACAAATAAAACTATTTTTCACAAATAAAATTGAAATTAAGTGTAAAGGATAAGGATACATTATGTTTTTTTTTAAGTAATAATTATTTCATGTAAACAGTTTTTAAAATCTTTTACCTGGTGTTTGAGTTGAAGTTTGAGCAGTAGACTTGTGAGGAGACAAAGGCAGTGGTGTTGTTACAGTAGTTGATCTTTCCACAGGGTACACTACATACTTCATATATTGCTCATCTTCCGGATCGTTGGAATGTACTGGTCCCAGTGCTTGTACAGTAATTGACCATGACGCAGGTTTTCCCAGGCCGTTATACGCCTGACATGTATAGACACCCAGGTTGGAAGGGGCCACGGAGCGGATGTAGAGAGAGTAGTCCTGTTTCTGTTCGTATGTGCCGCTGGACATTGGCAACATGGCGTCGCCTCGCCACCAAGTGATTATAGGGCGTGGCCATCCGTAAGCGAAGCAGCGAAGGTACGATTCGGATCCCAACGATACGGTTACTTTATCATCATCCTCCCCCAGTACGACGCCAGAATGAGGAATGGGTTCTACATGCCGACAAGACAGCAGTCAGTATAAAAATTATTAATTTAACACTTTCGTTTTTTTAAATTCAATTGCATTTATTTATTACAGGCATAAAAATAATTAAATGAAGTGTTTCTAAATTCATGGAAATTACTTGAAATTTGATATAAATCAACAGAGTGAATGTTCCAGTTTCAACTATAATCATTGAGATCTCGAAATCAGTAAGAACTAAGAGGTCGACATATTTTAGACTCCTACATTTTATATAAAGGGTATTTCTTATTATAAAATTAATATTATACAAATGTTAATGTAATATTTACTGGCAAAATGAAAAATAAAAAAAATGTGCTCCTGAAAATAATAGCTGACTAACAGAACATATAAAGTGTATCCCCTTTTCGATTGCCATCTAGAAACTATAAGACCTACAAGGTCGATTAAATTGGACTTTTTATGCGCCTATATGGAGTCTTTTTTTGTGTTTTTTCAAAAATTAAGAAACAAATAAAATTCATTGGTATTGTAGTTTTCAATCCTTTATATGTTTTGTAGTCTACAACGAAATAAAATAAATAACGTTATTAATTATTGTTCCTATACGAGGTGGTGCTCAGGAGAAGCGAACATACAAATTTTTAATATGATATACAAGTTTTATGAATTTTTTTGCTGCCCTGTTTATTTTACGGAAAAACTACAGAGGTTGAAGTTGTTTAAAAGATTGACGCGTTACAACTTCTAACATTGACATTTATAAATAATTTATGCAAACAAAAATCGGGGATATTACTTCAATTCGGAAATTATAAAATTTATTTTTAAAGTTATAGAGAAACTTATGTTCAAAAGAATTGTACTATAGATATACAAGTATACTATACAGGGTGTTCCATTTAAGTGTGCCACCGTTGCTATCTCGAGAACTATAAGAGCTACGAGGTTAGTTAAATTAGCAAAGAATCACAATTTTACAAGACTAATACAATGAGGAAAAAAAAATTTTTTTTCGACCAGTGGTTATCAAAATACGGGACACAACTTTCTTATTTTAAATGGGAACATATGTTTATTTTTAGGTAATTCGATAGAGTATTTTTTTTATGTTTTCTATCCATAGCACCCTTGTTTCAGCCAGATATAAATAAAATACATATAAATCTAACATGCATTTTTCTCAATTATTTTGTTATATTAGTATATGATATCTTTAGATCGTTGAATTCAGAAAAAAATACTCTATCGAATAACCTAAAAATAAACATATGTTCCCATTTCAAATAAGAAAGTTGTGTTCCGTACTTTGAGAACCACTGCTCAAAAAAAATTGTTTTTTGCTCATTGTATTAGTCTAGTAAAATGGTGGTTCTTTGCTAATTTAACCAACCTCGTAGCTCTTATAGTTCTCGAGACAGCAATGGTGGCACACTTAAATGGAACATCCTATATACTAAATGCTCATGTTTAACGTTTAGCGACGCTAGGCCTCCGGTGTCGGCGTCAGTGATACATTTACATTTTATGGCTACTTTTTGTTATCTCTGCGAGCCAGTCGGGTTGAAATGCAGTATACGGGCACCCAATGTGCGCATGCGCAAAATGACAGAAACCGGAGATTCTCAAACATTTATCTGACCCAATGTTGTCTTATTGAAATAAGGTAAGATTAGGTTTAGATTAGGTTAGGTTTAGGTTAGGTTAAGTTTAGGTTAGGTTAGTTTCAGGTTAGGTTCAGGTCGGGTTATGTTTAGGTCAGAGTAGGTTTAGTTTATGTTTAGGTCAGATTAAGTTCAGGGTAAGTTTAGGTTAAGTTTAGGACAGATTAGGGTTAGGTTGGTTAGTTTAGGTTAGGTTTAGTTTAGATATACTATCACGGACCATGGTTTCGTTGCCACTGATCTCGCCAAATTGCCTCCTACCGGCAAAAAATTGAACTTAATGGTTTACGTACCATTTCAACCGTTAAGTTCAACTATTCGGGCCATGAAACCAACCACCTTAGCGGAAAGTAGACAGTACATTGTTTCTGGAATTAATATCAGACACTTCGAGAAAACCCTAGTTACGAACAAAATTATTAATCATAAACTTCACCATGTAAATATGTCAGTCCCAAGGCAAATGGAATTCACTCGACCTCCATCACAGATATCTTATCCACAATTTCAAAAATTCGCTGACCAACCACAATCATTCCTAAGTAACCCCATTCGCTTACAACATAGACCGGTCCATCCTCAAAGATTTTTCACCAACCAAAAAGTGTTTGGAAACACAAATCCAAGACCTAACAAATGTTTGGAGACCACAAGGCTCCGCAAACAACCCTATACAACTAAAACCTACCCCTATGAGCGGAATATCCCATGGAACTTTCCCAAAACTTGACTTTGGACCACAAAGACCTCAAAATCAAGAACAACCAAAATTCGTTTCAGAAGAATTATTTCACGTAGAATCAACACAATATCATGACTCTACTGAATATTACTCGTTATGAAAATTTTGAGACAGATTACGTTGAATATTACCCACAAGATAATTTATACAACTCTGACGAGATCGAACATATTTACGAACCGAAACCAATAGATGAGAATCAATTTTTTCCTAAACCAACCAACGAGAACCAAACATAGAACTACATTCAATATACGACAAAAGACCTACCTTTCGTAAAAATATCAAATCCACCATTTAAATTACTAATACATACTGGAGCAACAAAATCCTTTCTAAATCCTGACATTGCAGAAACATACTTTAAAAATAAAATTAAGAAACAAAACTTCACTATCTCGTCAATATTTCAAACAACTAAAAGAAACTCCTGTATTGAAATCCTAGCATTCCCGGAAATGAATGTTGATACGACCGTAAAATTCTACCTTTTTAAATTTCATAATTTCTTTGACGGTTTAATCGGATATGATAGCTTAAAAGACTAAAATGTTACAATTAGACTTGAACTATTCTCTCTTCAAAACTTCATATACAGTATTAAAATTATATCCCTATGAAGCTAAAAGAAAATTATTATTTCTTGCTCGATTAGAACCACATACTTTAGAATCATTAGAAATACGACTAAACAAACTATCACAAACTAAAGTTTCAAATTGTGAAATAAGAGAATGCTTATCGCATTGTAGAAACGGATATGCCCCAGTTGATATTTATAACAACACTATTGCACCTCAAGAAATCTATTTATACGACCCTATTAAAATAAACTCCTTTAATAATACAGAATTTGACCTATTTAACGCTATCGTCAATAATAATCCAAAAGGTAATAAAGAATGTACAAAATCAAACATTATTAATATGTTACGTACCGGCCATATGAATTCTGGGGAAAAATACCAAGTAGAAAAATTAGTAGCGTCATAACTTCTACATATTTTATCGCGAAATAACCCTATTAACTTTTACAAATAAAATTAAACATAGAATAATAACTAATACGAAATCCCAGTTCACAAAAAATCTTATCGATACCCATTTGTACACAAACCGGAAGTTGAAAGAAAGATAAATAACATGTTAAAACACGGTATAATCCGACCAAGTGATTTACCATGGTCATTACCTATTTGGATAACAGAAATGACGAATATATATGATCGAAAGATAAACGAAAAAAACTATAGATGATCACTACCCCACTTCCGGCATATCAGATACATTAGATAGACTTGGACAACCTCAATACTTTACAACTTTAGATTTGGCGAGTGGATTTCACCAAGTCGAAATGAACCCAGACGATATACAGAAGACAGCATTTAACGTAGAACATGGACATTACTAATTCTCAAAAACCCCGTTTGGCTTAAAAAATGTTCCATTGATCTTTTAAAGAATTATGGACAATACCTTGAGAGAATTTCTTAATAAATTCTGTTTTGTATTTATGGATGACATAATAATTTATTCATTATCACTCAAAGAACATATTGTAAATTTAAAACAAATATTTCAAAAACTGCGTAATAATAGTATCAAAGTTTAACCAGACAAATCTGATTTTTTGAAAGAAGAAGTAACATTTCTTGGCCATCTAATAGCATCAGAAGGAATGGGGTATTCCAAGTTTTTTTCATTTTTTAATATGTTATTCTATGCATAAAAATATTAGACCCCTATTTTTTCTTTTCGCCGAAAGGTTTCAAACACGCCAGAAATAAATTTTTAAAGTTTCAATAAATTACACCCTAGAAAATCGGCCGTGCGTGTGACGTCACAGGCACTGAGAATCAGCTGAGAACATCATTCGTAGGTCTGAGCCAGAGGCGTGGCGCGTTCGAACAAGAGCCAATAGGCTGACGCGAGTGCCGTCTTCGTCACAACAAGGCTGATACTAAATTTTACGTACTCGATTCAAATGCATTACAATTTCATTTTGATATTATGGTATTAAAAATCATAAAAATAATGATTATATTCACTTTAATATTACTTATATATGGTAAACAATGATATCCAATAAGAATTTCTTTAAAAGCCGTAGGCTTGGAATACCCCATCAAGCCTAATCCAGCAAAAATAAAAGCTATTCAACATTACATATCTTTTGCCAAAAACTACGCACGAAATCAAAGCAATTCTCGGATTATTAGGTTGCTACCGCAAATTTATAAACAAGTTTGCAAAATTAACAAAGCCATTGACCTCATGTTTAAAAAAAGACGCTGAAATTGACACACAAAATCCTGACTATGTAAATTAAACGACACCGAATCTAAATATATCCTACTTATTCGGACCTAAATTCACCATCTACACCGATTATCAACCTTTAAAATGGCTGTGTAAAATGAAAGAACCCAACTCCAAACTTGGGAGGTGGAGACTTAAACTCGCAGAGTTCTATTAAAACATTGAATATAAACCAGGCGCACTAAATAAAAACGCTGACGCATTATCTCGAATATAAATTAATACAAACGAAACAATAGAAAATTCTGAAAAATGAAAAGAAAAGAAAAGACAACTATCAGAAGAAAAAGTTGAAGAAGAAACAAAGGAAAGAGGAACTCAAAAAAATGTAACAAACAATGAAAGACAAGAAACGAAAAGACAGAAACCAATAACCTCATATGTAACACACACTCCCGATTATAGGGATCGTCAAAAGCCAAGCAGCTATAATAGATATGATGAAAGACTAATTAAAGGCTGCGCACAAGCATCCATTTACAGAGAAACGGCGCCAAAAGCACCACCACAAGAGGAAGATCCAAAAAACGATTCAAAATAAGCGCACTGAATAACTCAGATCGGACTAAAATAGGATTTTGGAACATCGCCGGCTTAAAGAATAAGGACAATGATTTCTGGAATTTTATAGAAGAATATGATTTTATCGGGCTAATAGAAACGTGGACAGGAGAGAAAGACTGGACAAACTGGGAAACTAAACTTCCGAATAAATTTTAATGGAAATAATAATATTAATAAAAAGAGAAGAGCTAAAGAAGGAATAATAACTGGAGTCAGAAACATATTAGAAGAACTAGCGGAGGGGAGGAGTATGGACCAAATGCAAGAACGAACATTACTAATAGAAGGGGAAAAATGAAAAATAATAACAACATACAGCAAAGGAGAAATAAAACTCATACAAGAGCAAATAGAAGAAACAGAGGAGAGACACGAATACAATTTATTATTAGGAGGAGACTTCAACGCCAGAATAGGGGAAGAAGGAAAAATTATTGATACTAGAGATGGAACCGAAAAAAAAAACAGGACATCAAAAGACAAAATAATTAAGAGCGAAGGAGAAAAACTCCTAGAATTCGTGGAAGAAAATGGACTAAATATACTGAATGGACATACGAAAGGAGATGAAGAAGGGGAATTTACTTATATAGGCCCAAACGGAGAATCAGTTATAGACTACGGCATTGCAAATGAAGAAGCAATGGATAAAATAATATTTTTCACAGTGACAGATAGAATAGAGTCCGATCACCAGCCGCCTGTCTTGAATTAGAAAACCTTAATGAAAAAAACAAAAACAGTGAAAGGAAAAATAAGAATAGATTGGTCTGAAGAAGGCAAGAAAAAGTATCAAGAAAAATTAAAAGAAAAAATATTTAAAGAAGACGATTGTAATAAAGCTCTAGACGAACTGATAGATAATATACACAGCTCATTAGCAAAGAAAATTTGGAAGAAAAAAGATAATATAAGAAAAAGTAATTGTAAAGTGAACAAAAACATACCAATGAGCACTTGGAGAAAATACTTCATGACTCAATTAAACGGAACTGATGAAAAAAATACCATATCATTAGAAACACAAACCACACATAGTCTAAAGACATATATAACAGAAAGTAATGTAAGACGACAAATATAGAAACAAAGAAAACGAAAAGTCGCAGGTGAAGACGGAATACAAAACGAGGCTTGGATATACGGAATAAACGAAGCAGTCGATAGACTTACAAAAATAATAAATAATGTTTGGAAAGGAAAAAGCTTTCCACAAAGAAGGAGAAAAGGCATTTTCAGTCTAATACACAAAAACGCAGACAGAGAAGAAACTAAAAACTACAGAGGCATAACACTGTTAGACACGGCATACAAAATATACGCCATGATCTTAGAGGAGTAATAAAGTAAAGAAGCAGAAGAGAGAAATATACTACAAGATAACCAAGCAGGCTTTAGGAAAGAAAATTATGCAATACAGAAGGAAATAAGCACAAAAAGGGAAAATTATATGTACTATTTGCAGATTTGAAAGCAGCATTCGATATTGTAAATAGGAAAAAGATGATTTACACATTGACGAAATCTGGCATCGAAGAAAACCTGGTAGAAAGAATAGCAGAAATATACTCTGAAACCATAAGTTCGGTGAAAATAGACGGAGAAGAAGGGGAGGGTTTTTGGACAACGTGCAGAGTTAGACAAGGGTGCCCATTAAGCCCTATTCTTTTCTCTATTTACATGTCAGACATTGAAGCTCACTTTACTAAAGGACAGACAGGAGGCATTGTAATTGGGAGCAAATAGTTTTGGACATTATCGTACGCCGACGACCTGGCAATAGTTGAGAAAACAAAACAAGAAATGGATTCCTTAATGAAGAGACTAATGATAAAGTTAAAGAAAAAAGACATGATGTTAAACACAGAAAAAACCAAGATTGTTGTTTTCAATAAAGGAAGAGGCAGGGAAACAAAAGAAACGTAGACATGGGAAGGGAAACAAATAGAAAAAGTAAAAAGTTTTAAATACTTGGGGTATTCATTTCACAAGAATGGTAAAGAGAATGAACATATAAACAAACAACAAAAAAAGCAAACATAGCTCTTCCACAAATCTGGGGCATAGGGCAAAGAAAATTCAAAAACTACTTTAAATTAAGAATGTTACTGTTTGATAAATTGATAGCGAGCATTATAATGTATGGAGCCGAAATTTGGGGTTGGAAAGAACAAAATGAAATAGAAAAAATTCAAACAAAGTATATACGATGGATACTTGGACTAGATAAACAAACACCGGTGTATATAATTGAGAAAGAAACAAAACTATTTAAAATGAAGACTGAAGCAGGAAGAAGAGCAATGAAGTAAGAAGAAAAATTAAAAAAGACACAATGGAAAAGTCTTGTATTTGATTGTTGGGTAAAAATAACCAAAAAAGAAGAAAGGAAACAGGAAAAGAACCAATGTGAAGCAAAACCAAAACGGGTAAAATTCTATGAAAGCAACGGACATTCAATAACAGACATAGAAAGGCGAAGAAATACTGGCCAAAACATGGTGAATGAAATTACACGGACGGAACAAGATATACAAACTCAGATAAGAAGGGAAAAGATATATAAATCAACTTATAATCCAGGATATAAATACTTATGTGCTATAAGAAAACCACTATACTTGACAACAGAAAACAAAAATTTAAAAATTATCGCAAGATTTAGAACGGGAAACGAAGAAAAAAGGATTAAATACTGGATAGGAGACGATGAAAGACAATGCAGAATATGTGGGAGAGACTTTGATACAATAAATCACTTAAGAAGACACTGCAGCGAAAACCTGAGAAATGACAAATCTACACAACAGACACTACACGACAAAAACCCAGACACAGATTGAATGAAGAAAGTAGATTAAATACTAAGTTATAATAATGTAGATACCACATGAAATGTAAAATATAGATAATGTAGAAATTTGAACACCGAAAGGTAACAAATAAAATATTTACTACTACTAAGTGACACATTCTTGAGCATTTTGCTGAGTCCTTTGTTGGTATTATTTACCTCTGCTATACTCTCGTCATGTTTTTCTTTGCCTTTGGCTTTATCCACACAGCCGCTGGACCTATGGCCAAGTCTTCCGCAACTATAACATCGTATTTCGGTTTTGTCATTTTGGCTTTTCTTCGTCGGTTGCTTGTGAGACTCTGTATTCTATCGTTCTCTTAAACCTTGATAGTTTCTTCTTTCCTGTTTCCAGATGGAGTTGAATGTTTTCGATTTTATTGTTTTATAGAGCTTAATTTTTTCTTTTACTTCTCCATATGTCTTAGCACTATACAATATTTCTTTATTCATTGGATCGTCTAATATTCCATCCACAAAGTATTGTATTACAGTCTCTTCTTCTATTGCAGCCCTACTCGCTATCTCTTTCGTGATTAAGATGAATTCTTGTATTGTTTCTTCTTTCTTGTTACGTCTTTCCATCAGCAGTTTATGTATTGATGCGCTGATTGTCTTCGTTTTAAATTCTTCTCGAAGCATTTCTTTCAATTTTTTCCAAGTCGTGATACCTTTCTCTGACTGGATTAAAGTTTTAGCAAGACCTTTCAGTGACTTCTTGCCAAAGATTAATTTCTGTAAGTTGTTACACCGCATATTCTCAGCAATTTCTGCAAATTCTTGAATTCATTTATTTATCGGATATCCGTCTTTTCCATCAAAACACCTCAGTAAATCTTCGACATCGCGAAATGTCATTGGAAATGTTTGTGAATTCTTCTCACATCTTTCTACATATCTTCTTTAATGGCTTCTTAAATTTTCTTTCATTTTTTATTTGCTTCTTCATCTTCACTTCTTCCTTGTTCTTCTTCGTCGTCTGTAGTATTTTCGTCTTCACTTCCTTCGTTTCTTTTTGATTCTTGTTTTTTGTTTATCTTCTTTAATGGCTTCTTACTTTTTCTATTTTTTAATTTGCTTCTTCGTCTTCACTTCTTCCTTCTTCTTCGTCGTCTGTAGAGTCTTCATCTTCACTTCTTTCGTTTCTTTTTGATTCTTTATCTTTAGTTTGCTCATCTTCTGCGTCTTTATCTTCATCAGATCTATGATCAATTCCGGTTCCTTCATTTTCATCTTTCGTCTTTCTTCCTAAATTGCAAAGGAATTGGCACACCTTAGAGAGTAATTCTTTTTTTGTCCCTTCATGGTTAATTTCTAAGATACGGCATACGGAAACAGCACCATCTGTTGTAAGATCATCCATAATGTTTGTCAACTTTAACTGGTATTCTTCGGATTTTTCTGCAAAACTAAATCCTGGGAATCTTCTTAACTGTCGTCTTAATAATCGTAGTTGTTCTATCGTTTCAAATGCAATAAAGTGTAGCAGTTTTATTGCTTTTAATTTAATATTATTTATATTGTATAAAATCTTGTTGTTGTCGCCTAACGAGCTCATCTTGTTGAATCTTCTTTCACGAAACCACTATCACACTGTTACACTGTTCCCACTGTTAATAACCACTTCTATTTATCACTATCTTGTCCCTATTTCTAAATTTTGGGGTTGAGCCCCCCAATTTTATAGAGATACAAGATTAATGGCAAACACGTGATTAATATATAAACAATTCAATGAAACACAACAACTTTACACAATTTTAAACAATATTACAATCTTTGACATGTCTCTTTTCCGCGCTATTTTTCAAACGACTCTCTTGTTTTTTCCGTTGTCCATGACCACCTTCCTGTAACCACGCGCTGCGCTCGCTCAGGTCAGGACCGTACTGAGATATATATATATATATATATATATATATATATATATATATATATATATATATATATATATAGATGAATCAATGATTAATATTTCACATACATTAAATAAACAGAAAATGAAAAATTTAATAAGAACTGTGTTCACCACGCGCTCTTGTTACCGCTTCTACTCGTCGAGGCATGGATTGAATAAGGTTGCGAATAACATTTTGCGGTATTTCATTCCATGCTCTTTCGACTACAGCTCATAGTTCTTCCACATTTTGTATTGGTGTCTGAATAGGTCGCACTGCTCTTCCTAGGACATCCCACAGATTTTCAATAGGCGACAAGTCTAGAGAACGGGCCGGCCATGGAAGCACTGGTATTCTGTGCTGGTCAAAGAAGGTTAATACTCTTCCCGTGACATGAGGTCTTCCGTTATCCTGCTGAAATATGGCTGCTGGGTGGTCTTGAATATGTGGAGCAACTTCCGGTATTAGGATCTCGTCAATGTATCGCTGACTGTTCAAAGTGCCGGGTAAACGAATTAGGCGAGATTTCCAATTGTATGAAATTGCTCTCCACACCATAATTCCTTGCGTAGGTGCCGTATGACGCGTATGAATGCAGGTCACATTCCCTCTTTCAACCTGGCGTCGTCTCACAAGTACCCGACCGTCATTTTGAAACAAACAAAATCGCAATTCGTTAGAAAAGACAATTTCATTACATTTATTATTCCACAACCGCCTTTCTCTGCACCAATCAAGACGCAATGATATATGCCGCGTGATCAGTGGAAGTCGTAATAATGCGCGACGCGCATGCAGCCCAAATTCTGATAAACGATGACGAGTACATCTTACAGATAGTGGGTATCTTGTCACTGTCCACCACCACTGCCGTGCTAGAGTTGGTGTACTTTGAAATCGACCTTGTAAGGATAGCCGAATAAGGAGACGGTCGTTTCTCGCTGATGTCCTCCGGCGAGCTCCAGATCCTGGCTGCCTTCTTTCTGTACCTGTTTGTATCCACTGTCGCCATATGCGTGAAATTGTACTTAGATTGCGAGTTAAACGAGTCGCTATATCACGCAGTGACAACCCGCTTTCGCGCATACCCACTATACGGCCCCTTTCAAAATCACCCACTTGCCGTGACGTGACGTCTGGTCGCCGAAGCGAATATTATTTACATTTCGTTTCGTTGTATTAAAACTGAATCTGCTATCCAGAATGTCTTCAGCATTGTCCTTCATTGATAAATTGAAGGGTCGCGAAAACTACACATCCTGGAAATTTCAGGTAAAGTCATTATTAAAATTGGATGATCAATGGGACGTCGTACAAGGCACTGTGAAGATAGAAGAAAATAGAGATAAAGACCGCAAAGCACTAGCAAAAATCTCATTGTTAGTGGCAACCGATCTAATTCATCATATTGAGAAATGCGAGACATCTAAAGAAGCTTGGGATACAATTCAAAGACTATTTGAAAATTCCGGACTTACATGAAAAGTCGGACTTCTTCGTCAATTAATTCTAACACGCTTAGAAGATTGTGGATCTACAGAAGAATATGTCAATAAAATCATATCTACAGCGCAACGTCTCCGAGAAATAAAATTTGATATAACTGATGAGTGTCTTCCTGAAGAATACAAACCGATGATAATGGGTTTGGAAAGCTCCGGTATCTCAATCACAGCCGATGCAATAAAAATAAAACTATTGCAAGATGTTAAGGCCAAAGCAGAAAACAAATCAAATGATGCCGCACTATACAGTAAAGAACATTCAAATTATAAAAAGAATAATTATATCAAACAGAAACAATATGTCAGATGCTACAAGTGTAACAAACAAGGACATTTTGCCTCGAATTGTCGGTCTAAGAATAAAAATGACGACACTAATAATAAAAAGGGAGACAGTAAAAATACAAATGCCTTTTTGTCATATATGTATTCAGAAAGGAATACAATAAATAATTCTGCGTGGTATTTGGATTCTTGTGCATCTGTACACTTAACTAAAGATAAATCCAACATTAGCGAAGCTGTTTCCAAATCCGCAGTTAAAATATTCACTGCGAATAAGCAATCGCTCACAACTGAATCAGTTGGAATTGTCAACATTCACTTGACAGGTGATGACAGTAATTGCAATGACAATGTCAATGTCAAAGCATATGATGTACATTACGCACCTGGAATTGCAGCAAATCTTTTATCAGTTAGCAAGATAACAAGTAAAGGTAATACAGTCATATTTAATAAAGATGGTGGGAAAGTAATCAATAGTAAAAATGAACTCATAGCAACCGCAACGCAGAAAAATGGTATTTATGAATTAAACACACCACAAAATGACACTTTTCAACGAGCATATATCACAACAAGTGTCAAAAATATATGGCACCGGAGATTAGGTCATATGAACAGAAAAAGCTTAAACTTATTAAAGACTATGGCCAACGGTATAGAATGTCTTCAAGTAGACAGTAATCCCTGCGAAGTATGTGTTGCAGACAAACAAACTCGATTACCTTTTAAATCAAGCAAGTTTCGAGCAAAAGAAGTATTGGAATTGATCCATACCGACTTATGTGGGCCAATCGATAGGGGGTAGTAAATATTTTTTCATTTTAATAGACGATTATTCCCGGTACACATTTGTATATTTTTTAAAATCAAAAGAACAAGTTTTTGATAAATTTAAATAATTTTGTATCCTTGTAGAGACACAAACTGGCAAGAAAATTAAATGTTTACGATCGGATAATGGTACAGAATTTATAAACAACCATATGTCAAATTTTTTAACTTCAAAAGGAATTAGACATCAGCGTACCGTAAGATTTACGCCCCAGCAAAATGGAACATCAGAACGAGCCAATCGTAAAATCGTTGAGAAGGCAAGATGCATGCTTCAAGACGCAAATTTACCCAAAATGTATTGAGCAGAAGCAGTTTCTACAGCCGTATATCTCAATAATAGAAGTCCTACAAGAGCTATCCAGAAAAGTATTCCGTATGAAATTTGGTATTCAAGAAAACCCAATCTGAAGTACCTTAAAATCTTCGGATGCGAAGCAATGTCACAAATACCAAAAGAGCAACGAAAGAAATGGGATTCTCGATCTGAAAAATTATTATTTATAGGATACTGCGAAAATACTAAGGGTTATCGACTTATTAACCCATTTACAAGAAAAATAACAATTAGCAGAGATGTAGTCTTCTTAGAATATAAAATGATAAAATAAGAATCTTTTACTAAAGAAGAAAGAAATAAAAATAATTCTCTATATTTAAAATTCAGTTCTTGAAAATAATGGATTACCTGACAATGATCAACTTATATTAGTCAATGACGAAGATGATCAGACTCCTGAACGAACTCCTGAAGAAGAAATACAAGTCGCTGAACCAATTCAACTAAGAAGATCCATTCGAATTATGAATCGTCAAAATGACCCAAATAATGTGTCATATCTTGTAGCTGAGAATAATGAACCGCTTACTCCAGAGGAAGCACTCGCAAGTCCGCAAGCTCCAAGATGGAAGGAAGCCATGAATGAAGAATTAGAATCTTTCAAAATCAACAAAACATTTGAATGGTCAAATATACCGCAAGGTAAGAATGGTCTTAGAACAAAATGGGTATACAAAGTAAAAGATTCCGAGTCAATTTCTCCAAAATATAAGGCTCGACTAGTTGTTAAAGGTTGTTTACAAAAAGAAGGAATCGACTATGAAGAAACCTTTTCACCAGTTGTGAAATATTCCTCTTTACGATACCTCTTTGCGTTAGCAGTTAAAGAAGATATGTATATAACGCATATGGATGTAAAGACAGCTTACCTTCATGGGTATATTGATGAAGAAATTTACGTAATTCCACCTAAAGAATTTGAAGAGAAGCAACATGGTAAAGTTTGGCGATTAAGAAAAGCTATGTATGGGCTAAAACAGAGTGGAAGGTGTTGGAATCGTCGTTTGTACCAAGTCCTGATTGAAAGTGGTCTTGAACAGTCAAAAGCAGATCCATGTGTCTACTACAAACATACAAGCCGAGGTATCATCATAGTAGCCATATATGTAGATGATATTCTCATTTTTTCAAAAGAACCGAGTTTGAAGAAAAATATACAAAGAAAACTAGAATCAGAATTCCGAATGAAAGACCTAGGGGAAGTAAAAAGTTGTTTAGGGATGAAGATCACCAGAGACTGGAAAAATGGAAAACTATGGATCGACCAGTCACAGTATATCGAAAAAATATTGCAGAGATTCGAGATGGCAGACTGCAAACCTGTCTCGACCCCGATGGAAGCTGGTATAAAATTGAGAGATTCGCCGGAAAAAGACTCAGTAAATTTTGATTCACTATTATATCAACAAGCTGTAGGTAGTCTTTTATATATATCTCTAATATCTAGACCAGATATTTCGTACTCTGTAAATTGCGTCAGTCAATTTAACAATAAACCTAAAAATTGTCATTGGCTTGCAGTTAAGAGAATTTTTAGGTATTTAAAAGGATCACTAAATTTAAAATTAGAATTTGATAAAAATAGTAATGATATTGTAAAAAGTTTTAGTGATGCTGATTGGGGTAATGAAAACAATAATAGACATTCTGTCACAGGGAGTAGTTTCAAATTTATGGGTGGCTTGATTTCTTGGTATAGTAAGAAGCAAAGAACAATTGCTTTAAGTACAGTTGAAGCTGAGTATATGGCACTTAGTTCCACAATTCAAGAAATTTTGTGGTTCAAAACATTAATTAATGAACTACAACCGACTGTAGAATTCAAGCCATACATAATTTATTGTGACAATAGAGGAGCAATATATTTGGCAAAAAATGACGTTACTAGCCAGAGATCCAAACATATAGATATCAGGCATCATTTTATTAGAAAACATATCCAAGACAAAGTAATATCAATTGAATATCTACCTACCGAGAAAATGTTGTCAGATATATTGACCAAACCACTATCTAAGGACAAGCATGAATATTTTGTTAAAATGCTTGGTCTTCGATAACTTTATATTTATAATACAATTAACAATAATTCAAGGGGAAGTGTTGGAAATATTAATTATTGTTAAATATTAAGTAATCACGTATGTAGAAAAATAATAGAGAGTTTATATATTGATTTGTCATCCACGATATTTATTTTAAGTTCTGTATGTTCTACAGTATTAATAAACCACTGTGTTGTTCTGTGTTAATTGTTCTTGTTTTTTATATAACCAACACGAATTTTTTTTAATTCTTTCCCTTTCGTAATCTACACATGTCATGCTACTTACCCTTATGACATTAAGTTTATTTATATTCGTATATGTATAAACATATATATATATATATATATATATATATATATATATATATATATACGAATCTAAAGTACTTCTATATACGAATATTAAAGGTTGCAATTGATCGACTTCATAACTTTTACGGTAGTCAGTAACCCAATAGCAGGAAATGAAAATAATTTGTACATACCAATAAAACCAAACAAAATACTAAAATAATAAAAATAAAATATATGAATATTTGTTTTGAAGTGTTTCCATTTCTGTCTCGTTATTTAGAATAAAACCAGAGAAAATATTAAAAAAAAACGTACCTGCAATATTTAATCGAACCTTCTTTCTCGCTGGACTGGAAAAACCATTATCTGCTATACATTCGTAATCTCCTGCATCACTCTTATATAATCCAACAATCTGAAGACTTCCATCTCTTAGTATACGTTGTCTCGATGCAGTTCCATCCAACTATAAGAAACAGATCATAGAATGTAATTTTAAAATAAAAAAAAAATGAAATCAGTTTATTTTTCTGTTTAATTTTTTATTATTGTAGTTATATTTCTAGTAGTAGATATCGTTGTGTTTGTGTTTAAAAAAGAATAATCAGCAAAAGTGCGAGTGATCGTGATGGATCTAATAAAGCATATTAAAACGTTAAACAATGAAGTTGATCTGCCAGTTTGGAAACTTAATATTTGAGATTTTCTCGATTACCACTAGGGAGCACAAGATGCAATTAATGGCAAATTGAAGATGCCAGAGTCACTAGCAAAAGGCAACAGATGCTGAGACTAGAAAGCATAAACTGGAGTTGAATTTATATCGAAAAACGATCAGTTATGCTAATGCATGATAACCAACGTAGTTACTGATGTTGTGCATCAGAAGATTATGCACAAAGGGACGGTTCATGAGACGTGAAAAAATTGATAATTTTTAAGCATCGTCCAGGGCTTAGGTATTTAAGATATGCACGGATTTGTTCCCTTTTTATTAGACATCAGGAGAAGATGTTTTAACGCTCATTGCAAAACTGAGAAATTCGTGGAATGAGTTAAATAATGGACTTAAATCTAAAGTAAGACTGATTTACATGACTTAATATTAGTTTGTAAAATATTACATATTCTACCAATAATCTAAGAAATATTGAAATCAAGTTCAGTGTTGGCAATAAACCAGGAAGGAGAAACTTTCGATGACTTAATAGTAGTATATATTTGGTAATGGACAAAAAGGACTTGTGAATTGACAACGGTACAACGAAACACGTAACAAATTGATCCAGCTATTTCATTGAATTTGAAGAGTCTCAACATTTCTACGATATCACTGCTAGTGCACAGAAAGCTTTGACTGCAGTAGGGAAAGTATCAATACGAGTCTTATCAACTGCTGAAAATAGAACTGGAAAGATTCTTCTGGTGGGTGTCTGGTGTGCACCGAAATTTTTAAAAACCTTTCCTTTTCTTCGTTTTAGCTGCGCAGGATCTTAACAAAAATAATAAATTTAATCAACCGCCACGACTTGTTTACTCATAATTAATACTCAAGTTGTATGAAATTCTTGAAGTAGCCGGCACTCTGTAACAGCGACCATTGAACCGATAGCGCCTGAGTATGAAGTTGAAGTTTCTGTCTCTGATGATGATGATTTGAACTTGCTACAACTTTATGATGAAAGAAAGAGTCACCAATATAAACCCCATGTCAAAGAAAAACTGAAGAGATAATACGGTATTAATGTCAAGATGAGTACTTTACTATACGATCCCTGAGTCTACGGTAAAGCACATCGATTGTCCTTTGATACAGGGGAAAAGTCAGTCAGTGTTAGTCTTTTGCGAAGTCATTTAAAAAGAGGCTTTATCTCGTTGTGTTCAAGGACACCTACAGGAAAATTCGCAACAATTACTTCGTTGCGAAGAAATTAGAGGTAAATTCTAAAGTATTTTCTTATGTAAACTACAACGTTGGAGCATTCAGTGAGAAAGCTGCTGAATGCTAACGGCGAGAAGTTTGACAATGAAGAGGTTTGATCAATTTTATATGCTAGAGGAATAAAACAACAGTTGTTAGCGTCCTATACTCCTGACCAAATGACATCTGCAAACGAGATAATTATACTAAGTTGAACGGCCAGAATGCTGAAATATTTAAAGTCAGAAATCAATTGCCCAGAAAGGGAATTGAGTTTTCTACAGAGAATAAGTATCTAGGAATCATTCTAGACCAAAAACTCAAGTAGAACTCACATATCAACAAAATTATAAAGAAATAAGCAGTGGCGTTAAACACATGCCGTCAGCTTCTGAGTAAAAACTGGGGACTACAGCCAAAAATGACCCATTGTGCATATACTAGTGTTGTAAGACTCATGATCATCTACGCGTTACTTGCATGGTGGCCAAAAGTGAAATAAATCACAGCACAGGCATCACTGCGCAAACTACAACGCATGGCCTGCCTCAGTATTACAATTGCTATGAGTACCTGTCCGACTGCAGCAATGGAAGTGATTCTGGGGCTAACACCTCTACACATTCAGATGAAAAAAAAGCGATGCAACAGGCACTGACTCTGTGCAGAACAAAACATTTTATGCCCGGAGATTTCGTAGGCCGCTTGGAAATTCTAAGAGAAGTACAACCAGATAAACTGGCCTTGTCTGTCTGTGATACGATGACAACAAAATACAATTTTGATCAGAAGTATAAGGTTGTTATTGGTAATCGCCTTGAATGGGCAACTGAAAGACCTGTTGTAAGGGATTCTCTGTCCTGGTTCACTGATGGTTCAAAATTGGACATAGGAGGAACTGGAGTAGGTGTGCTTGGCCCAGATTATCCGAATTAAGGAATCCATAGGCACCTGCTCCACAATTTTTCAGGCTGAGATATATGCAATAAATCTCTGTGCTCACATAAACCTAGATAAAGGTCTAAAAGGAGCATTAATAAATATAATGCCAGACAGCCAGGCAGCTTTAAAGGCACTGAATGCCTTCACATGTAAATCAAAGCTAGTCTGGAACTGCAGAGAGACCCCCCAATTGGTATTTGAAGCAAACCACGTCTCCCTATGGTGGGTACCAGGGCACAAGGGAATCCTAGAAAACGAGAAAGCTGATGAACTTGCAAAAAAGGGGCTAAACTTTCATACCACGGACCGGAACCTTCATGTGGTCTTCCACAAAGCCACTACAAGTAGGTGGTCAAAAACTAGGAGGAATCTGACATATCTTCATATTGGAAAAATATTCCAGGCCTCAATCAAGCACGGAAATTCATTTCCCCAGTTTCGACAAACGCCAAAGAGCTACTAGCTCTCAGCAAAAAAGATCTCCACATAATGACAGTAATTCTCACTGGCCACTGTCCTTTAAAGCTGAAAATGAAACCTGTCCACTCTGTAAGAGGACGAAGAATCGTCGAAACACATACTATGTGAATGTCCAGCCATACCTACGCAGAGATTCAATCAAGTAAGTAAGAGGTATCTTACGGCAGATGAGATCAAGAACTTGACTCCTGGAGCCATAATCGGCTTCATCAAAAATCTGGAACTACTTCTGGAAAACTAAGTAAGGGCTGTGTCACAATAGATCTTCTAGGCCGCGTTGACAAAAAGCGACAAAACGCTTAAACCCTCGTATACATACAATACAATATACTACAAGGGTGATTTGATGAACAGTGCTGTCTTCATGGTGAGTAGAATCGGAAAGTCATCTGTAAAGAATGTCAGTCTCTACTAGTTGTGGATAAATAAAATGTCGAGAACAAAGTTTCTTAGGATTATCGGTTGTAAATGCTACATTTACGTGCCAGGTCAAAGGCAAAAGAAAATGAATCAAAAACCTGTTAAAGAGCATCTTGTAGGATATGACGGCGATGAGCGTTATAGAATTTGGCTGAGAGAATGCAGCGAAGTCATTCTGTCAAGGGATATTCAATTTGAAGAGATACTTGGAAGTTGTACACATCAAACAACCACTTCAAAATACAACATCAGAAGAACCAGTTGGAAAAGTCAGTAAATGCGATATCAAGAAAAGCCATGTTGAATTCAGCGAATCTGACAAAAGTACAGAAGTGTGCAAGACCGGAAACGAGACCGATCAAGATGATGTCCAAGAAAATCAAAAGCCAAAACGTGAGTTTAATTTGCAAGACCGAAGTTAGCAGAGATTGTCAACCCAATCAAAACTCCTCAAACATATGAAGACGTTCTTGATCACAATGGCAGCTTGGAATGGAAAAAGGCAATAAATAGAGAAACACATTTCTTAAAATTTCTTTCTTAAGAGAAAATAAAAGTCGATAACATGTGAATGGGTTTTCCAACTTAAAATGAATGCAGATGGTAGCATAAACATGTTCAAAGCCATAGTAGTTTGAAGTGCTACGCGGACTACGGAGGTTATTCTACGATGGGCTGATCGATATCCGGAGTGATCATAATGTATGATGGAGGAGATATTTCATGGCTGAATTAGCGACAAGTCATAGTGATAACTTCAAATACTAAAGCAGAAATTGGAGCAGAGAATGAAGTTGTCAAAGAAATTATCTGGATGACTCGACTATTTGAAGAGGCCATGAAGCTCAAGCATATTCCCATTCCCATTGGACTCTTGCAATAGTAACATTTTTACTCAACATGGGACAGTGTTAAAAATTTGAATTAGTATGTTTACATAAAAATAGTTAACTATTTTTGTTCACCAAATAGAAAACAGTTCTTCCAAATATTTAATTTAGTTATTAATATATAGTAATATATGTATGTGAGGTCTATCCGGGAAGTATCTGGCATTGTACAACATTTTCATACCTATATCTGATATTGTAAAAAACGATCACATTACATGGAGAGGAGATCTTCATGACTAACCTCACCATGCGGCATGGCCATATAACTGTACATGTTGTTATGGTTTGCATTTGACTTGCATTTCAAAAAGACAAAAAAATATGTTTAGCCTAAAACTAGTCTATTCTTCTTCTGAAACAGTCGGTATGAAACACAAAGTTTACGGCGACGAATCTTTAGGCGATTAAAGAGAAGATTTGGAAATTTAAAAATTCCCGAATGTTAATGGATAGTGATTCTCGTTTTGGTAAGCGTGCAACGACCAGAAATCCAGAAAGTAATAAATATGAATTAGAAATGCGAAAACTATTGTTTTTGTAATCTCCATTTAATCACTCATTATGAATGCCTCTTGTGCCCGCTCTAGAGGACTTTCTTCTGTTGGTTGCAAAAAGTGCACAAGTGTCCTTATTTTCAAATTTTGCTAATTATTTATCGACATGTAAATTCAATGAGTTTGAGAGCGTGCAGATCAACGTTACGAAGTGATAGTTTTTGTGGTTTTGGTCGCCATAGTGCATATTCTGCTAATTAAGCCTTGGGGCGTTATTTTACAACTATTATTCTTTTGAGATAGTTGATTTAAATGGCGTTGTACCATTTTCTACGGGTTTCAAGTTTTGTGCCGTGGCAAACTTATCGTGGTTGCGCCGTTATCATTTCGTCGCAACTACCTTCAACAAACCACTGTTTTACATTTACTTGAAAAAACAATGAAAAATTTATTGAATTAGAATCTTTTGTTACAAATATTTCTGGATGAATATTGTAATCATCCGAGGGTAATGTAGCCATATTATGCGAGTCAAATACTATACTTTATCTATAACTATCAGGCATATAAAAAATCTGATATTATTTGTTAAATATTTTTGCTGTCATACAATTTCATTTACCTGAATATATACATAAGGTTAAAAAATAGATCATTTATAAACAAAATCCTTTATTTACTTATGAAATTAATTGTTACATTAGTACAATTATTTAAATTAACTGATGGCGTAGTGCCAATATCAAAATTACTATTTGTTGTCAGACATAAGTTGTTTTCCATAATGCAAGATTTTCCCTCCTGATTTGTACTAACATTAGTAGCATTATGATTATTTGCGTTTATTTAACTTAAAATTTTATGAGCTGTATCTAATTTATGTTTCTTAGAATTTGCAATAAAGCCTTCGGCCAAGGAGGTAGATTTCTAGCCCCCGTGGCGCTTTAAAGCTGTTATTGTAGGTCCTGCATCAGCACACAATGTTTCAGATGATCTTTGTAAACAATGTTCGGTGCACTTTTCTGGATGCTCCAGTTTTAAAAATTGAGCTATTAGTTTGCCCATAGCTCCTTGTTAATGCCAATTACTTGTTTTGTGTATTTTCCGTTTTAATAGTTAGGAAAAAATTATTCTGAAGTTACAAACGAAGGACGAAGATCTTTATATTTTTTCACAATTTCATAGAAACTATCAG
>JAQOWZ010000017.1:29317500-29577500 GCA_035578165.1 Stenolophus ochropezus
GTGAGCCCTTTCATGAAAGTGTGCTCCTTACATTTTGACGAAGGAAGCTTTACTAAATCTAGAGATAAGTGTGTACAAATTTTGTGCACATCAAATTATTTAATCAAAAAATACACCTGGTACATTTTAACAAAATTGCAGAAATATTTTTGCATCTTCTACCTTTACCAGCTTTTCAAGAACAAACAATGTGTTTCACTGTATTTTTTTTTATTATTTTAAATGTTCCTTTAATAATATGCGGTGATGATTGCAAAGCCGATGATTGTAAACATAATCCATATAGATTGACCTCTTCATTTGTAAACGCCAAAATACCGCATAAAATTATATGACCGGCATTAAGAACTTCTTCCCCTTCATACACAGTTCTGGAATTTCCATTTCGTTTAATAAAATTAAAGTATTCCGTTAAAGGAAACCTTAAATTTTGTTCAGCACTTAGCTGATTCAGAACCTGAAACCCCGAAAAATAAACGAATAAATATGAAGAATGGCATGACACAAATAAACCTATATTGCTTTTCTAGAAAAAAATAGATTAATTACAATATTTTATAATATACAACAATATTACGTGTTATTTAATTCACTCTACTGCCAGCAATGTCTCTTGGAGGGTTTCAAATTTTATCCGCAGTGGCGCTGGGATCTAAACTTTAAACGCCTATTAACATGAGATAAACAAAAATTTTATTAAACCAGTGGTTCTCAAAATACGAGTCCCAACTTTTTTATTTTAAATGTGAACCTATATTTTTTATTTGCTTATTCAATAGAGAATTTTATTCTGAATTCAATGATATAATATTATCATACACTAACATAACGATTTTTTTGAGAAAAATGCATCTGAAGTTTTATATTAATTTGATTAAAATATGACAATAATAAGAGTGCCATGACGGAAAAAACCGTATACAAGTCATTTTTTAACCTGCAATTAGAGAGCCTTGACAGAAATAAGTGAATAAAAGTATATTCTTTCTAAATATATATATATATATATATATATATATATATATATATATATATATATATATATATATATGTGTGTGTGTGTGTGTGTGTGTGGTTTGGTGAAAGTCCGGCGCCCAGAATATTTCGTTTATTATGAGATACAGAAAAATGTTACGGAACAAAATTAAGCTAATCAAAAGGACTCATAAAATGATCTTAGTAAGAATTTTGTGTCACTTCCGATTTTAGCGGAAGTGTGTATAACTTTGATTCTAGCATAGGGAATCGGTATTATTATATTCGGGATGTACATAATATTAAATGGTATCAAAATATCATAGTTTTACTTCAACCATTTCAAAATGGCGACAATTTATTTTCACATTTATGTACTTACAACTATAGGAAATAGGGAAGTTTAGCATATTTTTTTTAATTTTTTATTTTATCAAGATTGCCCTCAAAAGTGATATTCTCCATTTTATTTCACCCAAAGATGCCTAGATTTCTCAAAAAATAAAATTTTATACAAAAATGACGTCAGTATGGCTCGCGGAGAACGTATCGTCTATCTTAAGGGCAATCCTCACCTTACTATCTATATTTTGCGGGAAGGGTCGGGTGTAAGGGAAATGAACAGTAGGCGTAGTTTATTTATGACATTGAACCCTGTGTACAGTCCGAAAGACAATTCATTCCATGTTACCAATGCAGTTTTCTGCATCCCCCAGCGCAGAAACTGCCAGCCAGTGTTTAGCAGTTTAGCGGTATCACTAAATATTAGTTAGTAATTAGTTATTTTAAGAAATTAATTTAAATTTGTGATTGTTTAATTTTGAAATATGTAATTAAAAATATTATAATGTATTAATAAAATGGATGTTATACATATTTTTTATCTATATTTTAAGCAATAATAATAACAAATAGTTACTTACCATAAAATTTCTGAGAATTAAAAGCCATTTCAATTTCATGCAAGTTTTCTCAGAATTATAGGGATTATAGATTAGAAAAGTGTGAACTTACCAATTATTCTTATAACTTGCGAATGGGAAACATTTAACTGTTAATTCATATTTGCAGTTCATTTAAAACTGTTCCATTCCTGCTGCTATCAGTTGTAATATAATTTTTAAATTTTATAACAAAACATTGTTTCATATAGCAAGGGTAGAATGTAATAAATCTAATTCTTATTTTTGCTGTGGCCATGAAGTTCATACTAATTTTGTTTCATGTTGTACATTTTTTTTTAATTTTATAAGATAACTTATTTTTCAGTATTCATATTTTTCTAGTTTTATAATATATTCATTTTCCGTTTATACCTATAAACTACTATTTTCCAATTTATGTGAAAATTAATTAATTTTTATTGTATATTGTCAGACAAAAAGCGTCCTATTTTGTTATTTTCATTTTCTGTTCATTGGATTACAGTATCCCACAGAGTTAATACACACAAAGTAACTAACTGGTTTGTTTTGCCAAATTTACTTAAGTTTGGGGATTAAAAAGGCACTTACATTCTTTTATTTTATTACCATATGAACTATATGGAAATTTTTAATATTACCTGTAAGAGAAGTATGAGCTTATGGTACAAATTACAAATCTAAGTTCATTTGGGGTGGGTTAGTTTACCATTTGGATCAAAGGCTCGTTGATTTTGTAAATGTATTGTACAAAATTAACAAATTTTCTCAAAAAAAAACTATGTATTGAATCTTATGTTCATAATTATTTTAAACATAATTCCTATTACCAATTATAAAACAATATGTACATGTTTTCGTTGGACCCGGGATGTTGATCAAGGAGTCAACAATTTTATTTTTTTTCCATAATATTAATTCTAGGTATTGTTACTTAATTCCTTTTATAAACTATATATTTCGAATAGTATTTTATTTGCAAATCTTATTAAGGAATATAATATTATTCATAAATTGGTTAGATATAGGTTTCTTATTAAAATTAAAGCTTTTATTAACGCAATTGTGCAATTGTTAGATCTAAATAATTTATGTTCTTTATTTAATTATTTTTAATTTAATGATGTTTATTGAAACTAATTTGTTTCTATTTCATTATTTGAATAATATTTGTTTGATTATATATTTTATGCCTTTGTGGAATGTTTTCACTACGAGATTTGGAAAGTCCACATAATATAGACACATACGATTAACGGGATTTTATTGTAGTACCTGAATGTATCCCTTTCTGTTACATTGTTTAATTTTGTCTCAGAATGTACTAAAAGAGTTTCATCCTCTTTGCTAATTGGCGGCGCTAGCTCCTAACAGCATTTTATACCAAAAAAGCGTTTTGGTTCGGGTCACGAAATTGACATTATTTATGAATATTTTCAAAGATTTTATTCTGTATCTTGTAGATAAAGGTCCATGACAGGTTCGTCCAGTATTAGTTTTTTGAATATCGTACCTGTTTATTTTTATTTAAAGCTAAAAGTACCTTAACTTTGGATTCCTATAAAAATTATTAAAAGAAAAAAATCAAAAAAATGGCGCAAGACAGGCCTAGATTTATTCTTTAGCTACAAATAAAAAAAAAGTTTATGCAAATCGGGTCAAAAATAGAGCCAATTTTGTGGCTCCAACGAAGTATTTGCCATATTGAACAAGGGGTATGGATTCTTCTGAACCAGCGCGCGCTGGGTTCCCACGGCAACAGAGAAGTATGTGGTGTAATGCCTCAAAATACAACCTACGATCAAAAAGTCAGGTCTCACCATCCCTTCTGCGCAAGCGCATAACTCACTTGTGACGTCAGTGTGGCTCGAAGATAAATCATTAATTATAAATAATTGACAACATAATTTTAACTTACATTTTAAATTATAATTATTCATATACTTACGACTAAAAGATATTTCCCATGTAATTTCAACCACGCTAAACTTCCCCATTAACAAGAAGAAAATGTTTAAAATACTTTAAAACAATCAACACAATACAAACTCTCTTACTAAATATAACAAACAAAATTAATATTAAAAATACTCAAATGGCTGCCGTCATTTTCTGCACAATTTGTCACATATAATCAATCTAACCAAATCTGCCAATACATAGGCAGGAAAGGAAGATCTAATATTTTTTGACATAATTTATTTGGTTTCAGGTAACAAAATCTCAAATAACTGGTTATAATGTATTTTTTATGAATTTTTATTAGTAAATATTTTAAAAATAAAGTGTCGCCATTTTGAAATGGTTGAAGTGAAACAATGATATTTTGGTATCATTGTAAAGCTAATTTTATGTACATTTCAAAAAAAATATATAAAAATACCGATTCCCTGTATATATATATATATAAATATATATATATATATATATATATATATATATATATATATATATATCTCAACACATTTGACGCAGTAAACATATATTAATGTTTACTACGTCAACTGTACTAAGCATACGCTCTCCATGATTTTGAGTTTTGAACTTATTAAAGAAATAAAAGAAATTTGATAGATTCACTATATATTTATATTTTAAATAATCAAGAGCATCGGCGAATTTTTACCTCGAGGTAACAGGTTAAAGGATTTATGCAATAATTTTAATTTTTTTATCACATGATGTGGTTTAATGAGGATTCCGGTCCTTTTGGGGTCTCATATTTTTACTGTGAGTGGTTTTCGTGTTAAAAAATTAAAACTCAGCCAAAGTGGTACCTTGAAACAATGGATCCCAGAGCCCGTGTCTACATTTAAGAAGAATCACGCAGTCATCCGTCACTTTTGACAATCTATCTATGAACTTTAAATGATTATATCTTTTAATAGAATATTGCTAAAAAAGATTTGAAAACAGTATCATGATTAATAGTCCTGAGCAAAGGTTTTACCAATATTTTAAGAGTATAACACAACACATTTAATTATTTTAAATTTTGGCGTTTCGAATTACATAAGTCAATGTTGCCAAATGTGTGATGAAATTACTAAACAAAAAACAAATATTCCTAAATGAACTTCACTGAAGACGGTGGCTATTATATTAAGATTGCCGATGGTAATTTATAAATTTCAAAATGAACTACAATATTTTAATACAAGCAATGTTGAAATATTAGTAAGTAACTAAATAAAAATCAAATGTTCGTAATTAAGTTAAACACTTTGCTTTGTTTGATATCAAAAGAAAGAAAACCATAAGCGCCGGTTTTGAAATGGCAAAAAAAATGTATCATGTCGATCTGCATTTGTTTTTCGTAAAAAGTTGTTACAAGTAGGTCGTCCTTGGGTTTTAAGGAAACGACACAATGTGGACGGGTGTGCATAAATGACAAAAATGTCCTATGTAGATTAGAATTTGTTTTTTTGCAAAATGTTAGAAAAGTGTCGTGTTTGGAAAAAGTTGTGAGAAGTATGTGGTGTTTAGTATCAAATGAAAGGGCTCGATAAGGGCTGGCGTGTAAAATTAACAAAAATGATCAATGTTGAACGGCTTTTGTTTTTTGCAAAACTTTCTCAAAGGTACGTCGAGTTTGGTCTCAAATGAAACGTCTCGTTGAGGGCTAGCCTGCAGAATTGACAAAAATGTACTACGTCGATCGGTTTTTGTTTTTTGCAAAAAGTTGTCAGAATTGTGTGGTGTTTGGTCTCAAATGAAAGGTTTCATTGAGGACTAGCGTGCATAATTGACAAAAATGTTCCATGCCGATCGGCTTTTGTTTTTCGCAAGTAATTGTCAGTAATATGTAATGTTTGGTATCTAAATAAAGGTCTCGATGAGGGTGAAAAATTAACAAAATTGCTCGATGTTGATCGGCTTTTGTTTTGTAACGTCTCTTATTCCCCACCGGACGGGTGCTCAGAGTTACCAGGGTTCAAGAACGAGGATGGGAGTCAGAACGGACTGGTACTAGAGGAATAAGCATACACTTCTGTTTCTACCCAAAAATATAAATAAATATATATTCTACATTATCAATAATCGAAAATAAATACAATTTATTGTATTACAATACGAAAGTAAGAATGGCCGTCTAGCGTCTGGCGGCTGTCGAAGCTACTTCTCCGGGCTGGGGCAACCTGTAACAGGGCAGACACGGTGATACGGCGAGGCGGCGATTACGGTCCCGGATACGATAGTACGCGTTCGCGATAAAGCTAATGGCGCACCTTGCCGTTCTGTACTCG
Organism: Stenolophus ochropezus; assembly: GCA_035578165.1. Taxonomy (NCBI): domain Eukaryota; kingdom Metazoa; phylum Arthropoda; class Insecta; order Coleoptera; family Carabidae; genus Stenolophus; species Stenolophus ochropezus. Next base: position 29,323,646 of record JAQOWZ010000017.1, read on the forward strand.
GGTGTTGACGAACGCGACACGGTTCCTACGCGGTAACTAGGAGCCGACGCGGTGTCGCCGGTGGAGTAGGTAGTATGGGAACGTTCGGCTCAGCACGCCTTCGGTAAGGATGGCTCAACACGCCCTGGGGAACGGCTCAGCACGCCGTATGCGGAGAAGCTCAGGTAAGAATGGCTCAGCACGCCATAAGTTAGAAAGGCTCAACACGCCTCGGGTGAGGAAGGCTCAACACGCCTCGGGTACGGCACAACACGCCTCGGTCAGGAAGGCTCAACACGCCTTAGGTGAGGAAGGCTCAACACGCCTCGGGTACGGCTCAACACGCCTCAGTCAGGATGGCTCAACACGCCTCGGGTACGGCTCGACACGCCTCGGTCAGGAAGGCTCAACACGCCTCAGGTGAGGAAGGCTCAACACGCCTCGGTCAGGATGGCTCAACACGCCTTGAGGAACGGCTCAGCACACCGTATGCGGAGAAGCTCGGGTCAGAACGGCTCAGCACGCCGTATGTTAGGAAGGCTCAACACGCCTCGGGTGAATAAGGCTCAACACGCCTCGGGTGAATAAGGCTCAACACGCCTCGGGTACGGCTCAACACGCCTCAGGTGAGGAAGGCTCAACACGCCTCGGGTACAGCTCAACACGCCTCGGTCAGGATGGCTCAACACGCCTTGAGGAACGGCTCAGTACGCCGTATGCGGAGAAGCTGGGGTCAGAACGGCTCAGCACGCCGTATGTTAGTAGGAAGGCTCAACACGCCTCGGGTAAGGAAGGCTCAGCTCGCCTTTGGTAGTTGGGCTGGAGGCGGATGGGAAGGAAAAGGTGCTCGCCGGACTAGTGTCCGGGCTTATATAGCCGCAGCTACGGAGTGGGGGACAGCGCTAGTAGTGGGATCGGGGCCCGACGCGACCCGATGTGTTCCGAGACTAGCCGGACAGCCAGTTAGCAACGTTAGCTTCGTGCTATGAAGATGCTGACGTTACATCCCCTCCTTTCTTTCGGAGCGTGAAACGTTCACGCGTAATGACCTAATACTCACACTGGACGGTAGCGGACCTGGTGGCTTTTGCAGTCTTTGGCAAAAGTAAGCACGTATGTGTCATGGCTACTACGGGCTCGTACATTGTGCGGATTACTGACTGATGCAGCGTGACGTGCTGTATGCTCGCCACCCCTACCCTGGCGACTGCTCCCTTCTCCACAGGGTTTCAGCTCGCTTACATGTATATGGCGTAAGTAGCGCCCTCCGGTAGTTCGCAAATCAACTATTACTGGTGAGAGGATGCGGTGTACTCTATACGGGCCAGAATAAACGGGAGCTAGCTTTGCGTTTTAGCCTTGCCTCTTGTCGGATAAATGGTGTTCTTTCTTCATCACTTGTTCTCCGATAGAGGGACGCCAATCACGGTGCCGTAGATTGTAATAGCGTTGTTGCTTTTGGAACGCTCGGGCAAGGTTGATTCGTACTAGTTCATACGCTTCCTGTAATGTACGGAATCTGGTTTCTTGTGACGGTTGTTGGTTCTCTACCTGCATGCTACCGGGTGTCGGCGGTTTCCGACCGTGGACGAGGTAGGCTGGTGAATAGCCCGTCGATTCATGGTCCGCTGTGTTAAACGCAAACGCGAGTTCTGGAAGATGTTTATCCCACGTTCGGTGTGACTTATTAATTAGTATTGGGATATCATCGTTTTGATTACTTTGTTGGCCCGCTCGACTGGGTTGCACTGAGGTGTATACGGTGGGGTCAATTCTTTGCTTCGGAATTGCTTGCCGTTATTACTGATTACGGTCTTCGGTCGGCCGTATCGCAGCAGGATTCGGGTTCGGAGTGCGTAGCATATCGCTCCAGCGCTTGCCTTACGTATCGGTTGTAATTCAATAAATTTTGAAAATTTATCTTGTGCACAGCGAGCCATACGTGTCCTTGTTTGGATCGCGGTAAAGCTCCAATTAAGTCATACGAGATCGTCTCCCAGGGTTGCTCGACTGGCGTTGCATACATTCGCCCCGCGGGTTGTTGTTGCGATGCTTTATGTGACAAACAGCTGTGGCAGTGGCGTACATATTTAGCGGCATCCTGGAACATTCCCGGCCAGTAATAATGTGGCGCAAGACGGGTAATAGTCTTAGAGATGCCGAGATGTCCTGCCGTCGGGTCGTCATGTGCTTCTTTCAGTATTTCGGGTCGCTGGTATGTGGGTATGCACAGTTTCCAGTTTTCATCCGGTGTCGTCTCATAAAAATTTAATGTGTGCAGCATATGGCGGTAAAGTTTCCCGCTGCGGATACAGTACTCAGGATTATCGGCTGTATTTTGTTGAACAGCGGCCATTTTTCGGTCGTACCACTTGCAACGTTCGGCCGGTCGTGCGGCGCTTACGGAGGTCGGTTCGGGTTGCCGTGAAAGGGTGTCCGCAACTCAATTTAGCGTTCCCTTACGGTATCTAATGTCGTAGTCATATTGTTGGAGTTCCAGCGCCCATCGAGCTAGTCGTCCGGAAGGGTTATCGATTCGCTGGAGCCATTTAAGCGACTGGTGGTCCGTGATTACGGTGAATTTATACCCTTCTAAATACGGTCGCATCTTTCGGATTCCCCACACTACAGCCAGGCATTCCTTTTCGGTGACGGAATAGTTACGCTCAGCTCCGTTAAGCGTGCGGCTAGCGTATGCTATTACTTTTTCATGCCGGTCGTCTTCGTGGGTCAATACGGCGACCCTTCGTTACTTGCATCGGTCTGAAGAGTAAACTTTCTGGTGAAATTGGGGCAGGTGAGAACGGGAGCTTCGGCAAGTTTTCGGCAGAGTTCTTTATGCGGTCTGTTGCTCGTCCTCCCACTTCCATTTCGCGTTCTTTCGGAGAAGTTTTGTAAGCGGGCGGGCCTGGTCGGAGAAATTAGCTATGAATCGCCTATACCAGGAGACCATGCCTAGGAATTGCCGCAATTGTCTCAAATTGGTGGGTGGTGTCTATGTCGTGATAGCACTCTATTTCGCTGGGTCGGTACTGATGCCGTCGCGGTTAATAACGTGGCCCAGGTATTGAAGATGCCCCCGATAGAACTGGCATTTATCGGGATTGATGCGGAGGTTTGCGGCGCGAAGACGTCGGAAGACTTCGGCGAGATGTTGAAGATGCTCTTTGAACGAGCGGTTGGCTACGACGATATCATCCAGGTAGGCTAGGGCGAAAGACTCTATTTCTGGACTGATGATTCGGTCGAGTAGGCGCTGGAAGGTTGCGGGTGCGGAATGCAATACAAAAGGCATCACTCGGAATTGCATGAGTCCACGTCCGGGCACGGTGAACGCCGTTATCGGCTTGCTGTCGGGAGAGAGTGGAATTTGCCAATAACCGCTGTTTAAGTCGACCGTAGATAAATATCGCGCTCCACGAAGCTTATCTAGAGTGGCGTTTATCTGTGGTAAAGGGTAGCCGTCTTCCGCACAATTACAACCGGTGAGCTCCAGGGGCTTTCGGACGGTTCGATGACTCCTTGCCGTAGCATTTCATCTACCTCTTTGTCGATAATCGCCTGCATAGCGGCGTTGCGTGGTCGGTAACGCTGTTTGATCGGTTCTGGGTTTACCAAGCGAATTTTATGTTCGACCAGGTGCGTGGTTCCTTGGAGCTGTTTAAACCGCGGTAGTTCTTGCTCTAGGAATTATTAAAGTAGTTCTTGTTCTTCCGGAGAGATGGTTTGTAGCCCTGGACTCATGCTAGATACGTGGGGGCCGGTGACAACACGGAATTGTGCCCCAATACGGCACTCGATAGTTATCTGGCTTAATATGTCGACTCCAAGTATGACGGCGGATTCGAGGGTCTCCATAACAAGAAATGAGTGGCGTGTCTTCTGGCCGGCGATCTCAACCCGTAGAGACATATGTCTTGTTAACCGTGCATTGGTATCCTCGTGGTTCAGAACGTATCCCCTTTTCTGACAGCGCGCGGCGGTTATGCTACTGAGCCAGTGTCTACCAGCGCGTTAACGGTTATGCCGCACAACATTATGGGAATATGCGGTCGCGGGTCGGTTGGTTGATTGCTCCTTTCTGGGCGATGGCGTTCGGCAGTCGGTCGGTAGCGGTACCTCTGCCCGCCAACGCGTTTCCCGGCCGGTGGTAACGGCAATTTTTGGTAAGCGTGTCAGCTGTACCACAATATGAGCAAAATATTTTCCCGGGTCTGCGGCAGTCTCGGCGGGTATGTCCTCTCTGCCCGCATCTCCAACAGCGTTCATTCCGCTGATAAACCATGCTAATAGAGGTGCGTGGAGTTTGGGTTCTCGACGACGCCTGGCTCCGATAAGCTGTCTCCGGCATAAGCGACTGGGCAGCAGAGGGTGGTGCTCGGAAGACTGATTGCTGTCGTCGGATTTCTTCGTATTCATCTGCCCTTGCAACCAGGTCGGAGAAGCTCGAAATTTCGGCTCTACGAATGTAAAGCTGGTATTCGGGGGGTAGATTCCGATACAGGCGATCTAACTGACTTTTCTCGCTCATTCCTCCGAGACGGAGAGCTGTGACATATGGGCGGACTGGTTCATCTGCCCCTTGAGTTCGGTCTCGGATAGCGTCTTCGAGTTGCATCCGTAATCCGGTGGGGAGATAATAGAGTCCTAAGTCTTGGAGAAAACCTTTCCATCCGGTCCAGCTATCGCGGCTATTACGGTACCAGAGCAGGGCTTCGCCTCGTAGCAATTCAGGTAAAGCGGTAAGCATCTGGGAATCAGAAAAATGGTAGCCCGCTCTTAGTTCTTCCACGCGCTCAATGAATGTCAGGACATTCTTTCCGTCGAACTGGCAGTTCCATTTCCGGACCGTATCAAGAATGCATGGAGCAGCCGGAGGTGTGCTCATAAGCACGGCCGTGGTGGGATTCTCGTTCGGCATTTTAGAAATTACTCAATATATAATAATAACTAACCAAAAATTTAGAAAAGAATACAGAAGTGTTTACTTTAACGGTCCCTGCTCGGGCGCCATGTAACGTCTCTCATTCCCCGACGATCGTGTGCTCAGAGTTACCAGGGTTCAGGAGCGAGGGTGGGAGTCAGAACGGACTGGTACTAGAGGAATAAGCAAACACTTCTGTTTCTACCCAAAAATATAAATAAATATATATTCTATATTATCAATAATCAAAAATAAATACAATTTATTGTATTAAAATACGAAAGTAAGAATGGCCGTCTAGCGTCTGGCGGCTGTCGAAGCTATTTCTCCGGGCTGGAGCAACCTGTAACAAAGCAGACATGGTGATATGGCGAGGCGGCGGTTACGGTCCCGGATACGATAGTATGCGTTCGCGATAAAGCTAATGGCGCACCTTGCCGTGCTGTACTCGGGTGTTGACGAACGCGACACGGTTCCCACGCGGTGACTCGGAGCCGACGCGGTGTCGCCGGTGGAGTAGGTAGTATGGGAACGTTCGGCTCAGCACGCTTTCGGTAAGGATGGCTCAACACGCCCTGGGGAACGGCTCAGCACGCCGTATGCGGAGAAGCTCGGGTAAGAATGGCTCAGCACGCCATATGTTAGGAAGTCTCAACACGCCTCAGGTGAGGAAGGCTCAACACGCCTCGGGTACGGCTCAACACGCCTCGTTCAGGATGGCTCAACACGCCTCGGGTACGGCTCAACACGCCTCGGTCAGGAAGGCTCAACACGCCTCAGGTGAGGAAGGCTCAACACGCCTCGGTCAGGATGGCTCAACACGCCTTGAGGAACGGCTCAGCACACCGTATACGGAGAAGCTCGGGTCAGAACGGCTCAGCACGCCGTATGTTAGGAAGGCTCAACACGCCTCGAGTGAGGAAGGCTCAACACGCCTCGGGTACGGCTCAACAAGCCTCAGGTGAGGAAGGCTCAACACGCCTCGGGTACGGCTCAACATGCCTCGGTCAGGATGGCTCAACACGCCTTGAGGAACGGCTCGGCACGCCGTATGCGGAGAAGCTAGAGTCAGAACGGCTCAGCACGCCGTATGTTAGGAAGGCTCAACACGCCTCGGGTGAGGAAGGCTCAGCTCGCCTTTGGTAGTTGGGCTGGAGGCGGATGGGAAGGAAAAGGTGCTCGCCGGACTAGTGTCCGGGCTTATATAGCCGCAGCTACGGAGTGGGGGACAGCGCTAGTAGTGGGATTGGGGCCTGACGCGACCCGATGTGTTCCGAGACTAGCCGGACAGCCAGTTAGCAACGTTAGTTTCGTGCTATCAAGATGCTGACGTTACAGTTTTTTTGCGAAAAGTTCTCAGAATTATGTCGAGTTTGGCCTCAAATGAAAGGTCTCGTTGAGGGCTAGCGTGCAGAAATGACGAAAATATTCCATGCCTATTGACTTTTGTTTTATGCAAAAAGTTATTAGAAGTATATCATGTTTGGAATTTAATGAAAGGTCTCATTGAGGGCTGACAAGCAGATATAATTTTTTTTTAATGTCGATCGGCATTTGTTTTTTTATATTGACAGCGGAGCTCTAGGGAATACTGCAAATGTTGTATAAAGTATATCATTTTTGGTCTCAAATGAAAGGTTTTATTGAGGGCTCGTGAGCAGCAGTTTGGAATCAAATAAAAGGGCTCGATGAGGGATGACGAGCAGATATGCCAAAAATGTTCCATGACGATCGGCTTTGGTTTTCTGCAAAAAGTTGACAGAAGTATATTGTGTTTGGTATGAAATGAAAGGTTTCGTATTTTAAGTTTATTTGAAATGACAAAAAAATGTCGATCTGCATTTGTTTTTCGTAAAAAGTTGTTAGAAGTAGATCGTCCTTGGGTTTTAAGGAAACGACACAATGTGGACTGGTGTGCACAAATGACAAAAATGTTCTATGTAGATTAGAATTTGTTTTTGCAATTTGTTGTCAGAAAAATATCGAGTTTGGGTATTTTCGAATGACATAAGTCAATGTTGCCAAATTTGTAATAAAGTAACTAAACAAAGAACAAATATTTCCAAATTAACTTTACTGAAGACAGTGGACAGTGGATGTTATAGGTCTCGATGAGGGCTAGCGTGCAGAATGAACAAAAATGTTCCATATCGAACGGCTTTTTTGGAAAAAGTGAGAAGTATGTGGTGCTTGGTATCAAATGAAAGGGCTCGATAAGGGCTGGCGTGTAGAATTAACAAAAATGGTCAATGTTGATCGGCTTTTGTTTCTTGCAAAAATTTCTCAAAAGTATGTCTAGTTTGGTCTCGAATGAAATGTCTTGTTTAAGGCTAACGTACAGAATTGACAAAAATGTGCTATGTCGATCGGTTTTTGTTTTTTGCAAAAAGTTGTCAGAAGTGTGTGGTGTTTGGTATCAAATGAAAGGTTTCAATGAGGGCTGGTGTGCAGAATTAACGAAAATGGTCAATGTCGATCGGCTTTTGTTTTTTTGCAAAAGGTTGTCACAAGTATATAGTGTTTGGTATCAAATGAAAAGTCTCGGTGTGGGCTAGCTTGCAGATATGACAAAAACATTTCATGACGACCGGCTTTTGTGTTTTGCAAAAAAATATTAGATACAGTGTTGCCAACTATGTTGAAAGAAAAGTCGCTAATCTGTTTGCGAAAAATCACCAGAAATCACCAAATAAATTATTTAGTTTTCATGCGTATTTATATCTACTTAAAACTCAACAAAAATATATTTATATAACTACACAGTCTTATTATATGGTATTTATTATAATACTTATCACATTTTATTACACATAGAACAATTCTTATATGCAGAACTAACAACTAAATGTACATTCGTGAAAAAATTGATTGCCAGGTACTACAATGATAATTATATTAATAACAAAACAGTTTTCTTCTAATTCACAAAATTGATTTTACGTAAAGTATACACTATTCATATGTCCCTGATTTCAATATAATAATAATTAAACAGCTTTCATATTAAAAAACAAACATTGACAATTGTAGTATAATACTGATCACAACTAAAATTGTAAATATATTTTTTTTAATATGAAAGCTGTTTAATTATTATTATATTGAAATCAGGGACATATGAATAATGTATACTTTACGTAAAAAAAAAACAATAAAATTGGCAGATATTACCATGATAATAATTATCATGGTAATATTTGCCAACTTTATTGGTTTTTTTAACAGAAGTTTGTTAACACTATAATATACACAAGTTTATATGATATCGTTCAATGCATCATATTCATTAATATTGTTATCTTTATCATATGATTTTAAAGTACAAATTAATTTTAGAGTATCGTCTGGTAAAGTGTAATCCTTGCAACAAATTCTTAAACGTTTTAACCCAAATCTTATGTGCAATATATTGTTCAATAAATTTAAACTCATACGATTCCTAATTTTACTTTTTACTGAACACACTTTAAATGCTAAATTACATAGATCATGAAATGGGTTGTCCCCCGAGGCATCTCTATATTTAAAAACCTCATGCCAAAAATTTTCGGTATTTCTTGTTTCATGCCACCTAATTGTATGAATATTGCTCCACTGAATCTCTATGTTATTAATTTCACTTAAATTATTTGAAAAATTTAAAATTAAATCTACAATAGGTAATTTATTTGGTTTTAGAGCGTCGACAACTGAAAAGACACCCATTTTTTCTAGAATTTTCAAATTAGCAGGAAGTTTCCCACTGATCTAAAATTCGTTTCACTGCAGGTTCAATTGAAATCCACCTAGTTTCTGACATTCTTAAAAATTTCAGTGGTTTTTCACCATTGTTTAAAGTTTTATAAATATTACAGTAGGCTAATTGTCTACCCGAAGAAAAAGCAAACCAACTGTAAGTTTCTTTAATAATGAAGTCAATATTACGTGGAAGGGTATTTTCTGTTGCTTTAGATATAGCTAATTGTAGTAAATGACATATGCACCTTACTAAAATTAAATGTGGTATGTCCTCTTTAAGTTTAACAAATACTCCATTATTTATACCAACCATTGTTGAAGCATTATCCGTACCTAGACCTTGTAAATTTTTAAATTTAGACCATAATCTTGTAACAATGTTTTAATAGCTTTTACAATACAATCTGCAGTACCGTTTTCAATGTTAATTAAAGCAAGGTAAGTAGAAACAGTTCTACCTAAACTTGCGCTATTATATCTTATTACAACTCCTAACATTTTGGAAACTGATATATCAGTTGATTCGTCAATTATCAATGAAAAAGGACTGTTTTTAATATCATCGATCAATATTTTTGTAAAATGTGGGCCAATTACATTATTAATTATATGTGTACACTTGGTGCGATGAACACTTACACCTCCCTCAATTAAATCTTTGTGAATATCACTAAGATGATCAATGCAATTGATGCTTGTGTGAACAGCTGCATATAAGCATAATTCAGCTTCTTTCCTTTGACGATTTATGATGACATTTGTAGGTTTAAATGGAAGAACTTGTTGACGTGAACTTGAAAATGGTTTAGAAGAATTTATATGTTTTTGACTTTTTCTGTGTTTATGCAAGTCGTACAATCTAGCATTTAATACAGTTTTGCAATATATGCAATATGCTTTTTGTGTATTTGTGGTACACGACTGCAACCAACCTTTAAATTCTGTTATTGCTTCCCACTCTTTTCTATATTTTTGACTGTATTGTAGCTTTGGTACTATAAACATATATATGTAACGTCTCTCATTCCCCGCCGGTCGGGTGCTCAGGAGTTACCAGGGTTCAGGAGCGAGGATGGGAGTCAGGACGGACTGGTACTAGAGGGATAAGCAAACACTTCTGTTTCTACCCAAAAATATAAAGAAATATATATTCTACAAAAATAAATTAAATACAATCTATTGTAATATGTTTATAAACCATTAAGGATGGCCGCTTAGTGCTTGGCGGCTGTCAAATCTAGTTCTCTGGGCCGGGGCAACCTGTAACAAAGCAGACACGGTGATACGGCGGGGCTGCGGTTACGGTGCCGGATATGATAGTACGCGTTCGCGATAGAGCTAATGGCGCACCTTGCCGTACTGTACTCGGGTGTTGACGAACGCGATATGGTTCCCACGCGGTGACTCGGGGCCGACGCGGTATCGCCGGTGGAGTAGATAGTGAGGGAAAGTTCGGCTCAATACGCCTTAGGAAGGTAAGAACGCCTCAGTATGGCTTAGGAACGGCTCAGTACGCCGTATAGCGGGATCGGCTCAGTTCGGTTTAGGTACGAACGCCTCAGTACGGCTTAGGAACGGCTCAGTACGCCGTATAGCGGGATCGGTTCAGTTCGGTCTGGGTACGAACGCCTCAATACGGCTTAGGAACGGCTCAGTACGCCGTATAGCGGGATCGGTTCAGTTCGGTCTGGGTACGAACGCCTCAATACGGCTTAGGAACGGCTCAGTACGCCGTATAGCGGGATCGGTTCAGTTCGGTCTGGGTACGAACGCCTCAGTACGGCTTAGGAACGGCTCAGTACGCCGTATAGCGGGATCGACTCAGTTCGGTTTAGGTAAGAACGCCGCAGTACGGCTTAGGAACGGCTCAGTACGCCGTATAGCGGGATCGGTTCAGTTCGGTCTGGGTACGAACGCCTCAATACGGCTTAGGAACGGCTCAGTACGCCGTATAGCGGGTTCGGTTCAGTTCGGTCTGGGTACGAACGCCTCAATACGGCTTAGGAACGGCTCAGTACGCCGTATAGCGGGATCGGTTCAGTTCGGTCTGGGTACGAACGCCTCAGTACGGCTTAAGAACGACTCGGAATTGTGCTCCAATACGGCATTCGAGAGTTATCTGGCTCAGCAGGTCGACTCCGAGTATAACGGCGGATTCGAGGGTCTCCATAACAAGAAATGAGTGGCTTGTCTTCTGGCCGGCGATCTGAACCCGTAGAGTCATATGTCCTGTTATTTGTACCTCGGTGCCGTCAGCTAATCGTGCGTTGGTATCCTCGCGGTTCAGAACGTATCCCCTTTTCTGGCAGCGCGCGGCGGTTGTGCCACTGATATATGACACCACTGAGCCAGTGTCTACCAGCGCGTTAACGGTTACGCCGCACAACATTATGGGAATATGCGGTCGCGGGTCGGTTGGTTGATTGCTTCCTTCTGGGCGATGGCGTTCGGCAGTCGGTCGGTAGCGGTACCTCTGCCCGCCAACGCGTTTCCCGGCCGGTAGCAACGGCAATCTTTGGTAAGCGTGTCGGCTGTATTACAATATGAGCAAAATATTTTCCCGGGTCTGCGGCAGTCTCGGCGGGTATGTCCTCTCTGCCCGCATCTCCAACAGCATTCATTCCGCTGATAAACCATGCTAATAGAGGTGCGTGGAGTTTGGGTTCTCGACGCCGGCTGGCTCCGATAAGCTGTCTCCGGCATAAGCGACTGGGCAGCAGAGGGTGGTGGTCGGAAAACTGATTGCTGTCGTCGGATTTCTTCGTATTCATCTGCCCTAGCAACCAGGTCGGAGATGCTGGAAATTTCGGCTCTACGGATGTAAAGTTGATATTCGGGGCGTAGATTCCGATAAAGGCGATCTAACTGACTTTTCTCGCTCATTTCTCCGAGACGGCGCATCAGTGTACGGAGAGCTGTGACGTATGGACGGACTGGTTCATCTGCCCCTTGAGTTCGGTCTCGGACAGCGTCTTCGAGTTGAATCCGTAATCCGGTGGGGAGATAATAGAGTCGTAAGTCTTGGAGAAAATCTTTCCATCCGGTCCAGCTATCGCGGCTATTACGGTACCAGAGCAGGGCTTCGCCTCGTAGCAATTCAGGTAAAGCGGTAAGCATCTGGGAATCAGAAAAATGGTAGCCCGCTCTTAGTTCTTCCACGCGCTCGATGAATGTCAGGACATTCTTGCCGTCGAACTGGCAGTTCCATTTGCGGACGGTATCAAGAATGCATGCAGCAGCCGGAGGTGCGCTCATCAGCCCGGTCGTGGTGGGAACATAAGCCGCGGGATTTAATTTTACATCGGTTCTGTCGGTATTTTCAAGTTCGCGTACTTCATCGGTTCGATTCGGCGGTACTTTATCGGTCGTCGCTAATAAAGGTGTGTCGGGATTATCCTTGATAAAGCTACAAAGACGCTTGCTTAATTCCTCCACTGTTCCCGTGGAATCCAACTGGACAGCAGTGAGTTGCTCGATCAACTCATCTTTTGATAAACGGTAAATCCACGATGTTGGATTCTCGTTCGGCATTTAAGAAATTATAATAAGTGACCAAAAATTTAGAAAATAATACAGAAGTGTTTACTTTAACGGTCCCTGCTCGGGCGCCATGTAACGTCTCTCATTCCCAGCCGGTCGGGTGCTCAGGAGTTACCAGGGTTCAGGAGCGAGGATGGGAGTCAGGACGGACTGGTACTAGAGGAATAAGCAAACACTTCTGTTTCTACCCAAAAATATAAAGAAATATATATTCTACAAAAATAAATTAAATACAATCTATTGTAATATGTTTATAAACCATTAAGGATGGCCGCTTAGTGCTTGGCGGCTGTCGAATCTAGTTCTCTGGGCCGAGGCAACCTGTAACAAGGCAGACACGGTGATACGGCGGGGCTGCGGTTACGGTCCCGGATATGATAGTACGCGTTCGCGATAGAGCTAATGGCGCACCTTGCCGTACTGTACTCGGGTGTTGACGAACGCGATATGGTTCCCACGCGGTGACTCGGGGCCGACGCGGTATCGCCGGTGGAGTAGATAGTGAAGGAACGTTCGGCTCAATACGCCTTAGGAAGGTAAGAACGCCTCGGTACGGCTTAGGAACGGCTCAGTACGCCGTATAGCGGGATCGGTTCAGTTCGGTCTGGGTACGAACGCCTCAATACGGCTTAGGAACGGCTCAGTACGCCGTATAGCGGGATCGGTTCAGTTCGGTCTGGGTACGAACGCCTCAATACGGCTTAGGAACGGCTCAGTACGCCGTATAGCGGGATCGGTTCAGTTCGGTCTGGGTACGAACGCCTCAGTACGGCTTAGGAACGACTCAGTACGCCGTATAGCGGGATCGGTTCAGTTCGGTCTGGGTACGAACGCCTCAGAACGGCTTAGGAACGGCTCAGTACGCCGTATAGCGGGATCGGTTCAGTTCGGTCTGCGTACGAACGCCTCAATACGGCTTAGGAACGGCTCAGTACGCCGTATAGCGGGATCGGTTCAGCTCGGTCTGGGTACGAACGCCTCAATACGGCTTAGGAACGGCTCAGTACGCCGTATGTTAGGTAGTTAGGCTGGAGGCGGATGGGAAGGAAAGGTGCTCGCCGGGCTAGTGTCCGTGCTTTTATAGCCGCAGCTACGGAGTGGGGACAGCAGCGCTAGTAGTGGGATCGGGGCCCGACGCGGCTCGATGGTTCCCGAGACTAGCCGGACAGCTAGATAGCAACGTTAGCTTTGTGCTATGAAGATGCTGATGTTACATATATAGATTATTAGATATTTTACAAAGACAATATCATAATATGAATAACTCACTTGTAAATCTTATATCATGTAGAATGTATGTACCAACACCTAACAGTCTAGCACAATGCGGAATACGCTTGTTGAGTCAAAAGTAAAACACCAACTTTGTTCTTTCTTTGTTTTTGTTGTTTGACAAGCCGGAAGCCGGTGTGCGTGCATGCGATGCGCAGTGGTGTATGAAAGGAAAGTGAAGATAGTAACAGAACCAGTTTTCTTTTCACAAAATACAAATAACTAACCTGGTATTAAATTTAAATATATTATAGAAATAATCACCAGAAATATCGCTAGAAATAAAGTAAAATCACTAGAACTCAGATAAGTCGTAAATTTATCAAAAAATCGTTTTTGAATCATTAAATTCACTAGATTTAGTGATAAATTGGCAACACTGATTAGATATATATCTAATGACGTGCAGATATGAAAAAACTCTTTCATGGCAGTTGTTTTTTGCACTGACAGCGGAGCTCGTGGGAAAGCTCGGCGTAGCCGAGAATTCGCTAGCCCTATACCATTTTGATAGATTCACTATATATATATATATATATATATATATATATATATATATATATATATATATATATATATATATATATATTTGGATTCATCACGACGATCAAGCATCGTTTGTCCAGCTCAAACTCTTAGACCATTTAAGTAATTGCTGTCATTTTATTTCAAAGTTGTAGGGTCTAATGTGCCGGAATACCTTTTGGGGGTCTCATATTATTACTGTGAGTGGTTTTTGATTAAATAAATTAAAACTGCAAAATTGGTACCTTGAAACAATGGATCTCAGAGGTCATGTCTAAATTTAAGAAGGATCACGGTTGTCAGCTGTCAAATTTGACAATTCAGTATGAAACTTTTATTTGATTTATTTTGAAAATGAAAAGAGATAATGTAAATATAAATATATTTTTATACATTATAACAGTGAGCAAAATATATACAAATACACTTAATGTTAAGTGTGGTGTATATAAAATATTTAATTTTATGACTTCCATGTCTAAATTTGAGAAAAATCATGGTTGTCATCCGTCAAATTTGACATTTCAATATGAAACATTTAATTGATTTATTTTGAAAATGAAAAAAACTATTGTAAATGTAATTATATTTTTATACAATATAATAGTGAGCAAATTATATACGAATACACGGAATGTTAAGTGTGGTGTATTTAAAATATTTAATTTTATGACATCTGACGTTTATCATCCGTTGGTCTATAATCCAGAAATTCGTTACACAAGTTTTATATTTTCAAAGAGAAATATAAAGTAAACTATGTTTAAAAGAACATGTACAATACACTTTGTGATGTAAGTATATCATTTATAATATGTTTCGCTCTATTTAAATATGTATTTTCATTTCAGTTACAATTTTTAATTGGTTACTCATACAAGAGTACATTTATAGAAGAGAAATACAATTACTGATAATAGAACTAGTGAATTGTAACTGATTATCATAAAAGTGCATTGTACATAATAATTTACGCCAAACCTTATTTACATTATTTATATTTTCATGTCATGTGACGTTTGTCAAAACGTCAGCTCTAATCTAACAATCATCTTGATAGTCTTGTATTTTCCTGGAGAAATATATATTAAAATTAGTTTAAAAGTAAAATTACACTACATTCTCTACAGTAAGTATGTAATTTTCTATTTTTTTGGCTGTATTTAGATATGTGTTTTCATTTCAGTTATAGATTTTAATTGCTAAGTTATCCAAACAAGAATATATTTATAGAAAAAACATTACACAAAATTACGAATAATGACACTATTGACAAAAATTTAATTTAAATCAGTCATAAACACATTTATTTAAAAATACTGACAAATCTTTCCTTCATACTCTTTTGCAAGAAATGTTTCACAATTTATTGTACAATAATTATTTTGATTTATGTTATCTAGATTATATTGAACTGTAAGTAACTGCATTTTATACATTCTTTATGCATTTCATCAAATTTCAGATGAAAGTAGTTGATTACAACTACGATTAGATATTTAAAAATTCTATTGTATTTTATTATGGAATGAGATAATTTTATAGATGAAAAGGTTTACAAAAACATAGTATCTACCCACTTATTTATTCATATTGATATTTCAAACAATAAAAAATTTCTGAAACCAAATATTAATCGAGATATGCGTTTGATGACATATGCTCTTAATCGAATGTGACTATGAATGGATTGCATGAAAATTAATATTTTTACTATGAAATAATGCAAAAGAATGTTTGAAAATGGTTGCATATTAGTTTAAGCTATGATATAAATATTTTTAAGTACATTTTTAATTTTATCACTTACAGATGACATGTTAGGTTACTGGCTCAGAATGTAATCAAATGATATATAATGAAGCTATTTTTATCGTAAATAATGCTATAAAAATATATAAATATAACATATTCTTTCATATACAACAATAAAGTTGAAAAAATGGATTAATTATGCAAAAATTTGTGATGATGAAAGTTGCGAGCAGGGTTTGCAAGTTCTCACAGTTAGTTTTAGTTATTATTCTGTAGTTATAAACATATGTCATTTTAAAATATATTATTATACATTTATATTCATTGGGTAGTAAATAAAAATTACTTTATGAACATTATTATTTCATATATTTTACTTATTTTATTTAATTCAAATTTGTCAATCTGACATCTAAAAATTCATTTTCATAAACGAAATGTACCTATCAAAATGATAAGATATATTTTCAAGGTATTTATTTAGAAACAATAGTTATTTATGCTGCTAGGTAGGAAAGTTGTTCTTTTCTGGTCCGAAGGATATTTGTACGGCCGAGACACAGTCGAGACTGGATACTTCTTGAGCACCAGAAAACAACTTTACTACCATGAAGCACACACTATTTTTTATCCTACACAACAACCCAACATAATAACATAATATAAACATCTTACGAATACTGAATTATTTGACATTTAACTTAACCTCAATGAAATTTGAGATTTTGATTACCAATATTGGAAATAGAATAAGAACAAAAAACAAACATTTATTTGGACATATAAATTAGTTTAGCAATTCTGTTCCGTTATTTATAGAATATATAAATAAAAAAATACCTAGCAATGTTTTAAAAGCATATTGCCGTTTTTTATTCTGGTTATTATTTCTAACGCATTAAACACCATCTGCACACGAACTGTTTTTTTATTCTTCTCTAAGGAATAGTGAGACATTGCAGGTCTAGACCGGCAAATGTCTACTTTCTGGCACACGCACACGCAGGGTTTTTTTTAGTATAGGGCACGAGAGCAGCACCGTCGTTCTGTGCCCAAGCCTCTCAGCTCATTTCACACCATTCTATGATTGTCTCAGTTCACACTATTCCAAGCGGAAGAGAACAAGTGGCGGAAATTCATTCAATCCATTCTGCCTCTGCGATCTCTATGTGTGGTTTATCCATTGCGCCCTTTTAGTGTTTCTCGTCTCAGTATTTTTTGTTGTAGATTTTGTTATTGTTGTTAAGTTTATTATTTTATTTATTGTTAAAATCGACAACAACGAATAACTAACACGAGAAACACTAAAAGAGCGCAATGGATAAACCACACATAGAGATCGCAGAATGGAATAGATACAAAACCCGCCAATGCCGTCGATTTAAATTTCTGCCGCCACTTTTTCTCTTCCGCCTGGATTTTATATTTAATTTATCTCGTACAACAGCCGTGCGGTTCCATCGGTTATGATTTTATCTGATGTAGAATTGAAATTTGAACAACTTTGTACTTTTGTAGTTTTGCTCTAAATATATCAGGAGAGAGAGTATTCGCAATTTTTTTAAAAGCCCATGTTAAAGTCCTATGTTCCTTGTTTTATTGCACACCTGTATACCGGGTGTAGATTTCAATGTTATTTTTTTCATACTTCTGTATCTCTTTACCTATTCATTTTAGCGCTAAAAGCGTAGGAATATAAGTTGTTCAAAAATTAAAAATGTATCCTATAAAGTCAACTTACTTTCATTATTATTCATATTTAACGATATATTAATAAAATAAAATTTAAGGTTTTTTAGAAAATGAATTAAGATTGCCTTGATAAATGAAACAAATTTTTGAATATTTTTTCTATTAACACTTTCCGCTCATTGATAATTTATTATTTTATTTAAAATTACTGTATTCTTTTATTAAAAATTTTTTTTTTTTTTGTATCTCCTAAGAATTTTACAATCTATCTAAATATAAGATAATAAGTAAAAATATAACAGCAAATGAATTACATGAGGAGCATTTGTCCACTGACAAAAACTCGAAATATTAACTATATAATGCTAGTTAAATCTATCTACTAAATCTAATGGTTTAAAACGTTTTAATCGTCGTATGTCCTCACTGCTGTCTAACAATTTCACTGCACTTGTGTTTGGGTGGGCTTCAAGTCTTTTAAGATATTTGGTACTAAATTGTTCGATTGTTTCTTTCACTGTACACATGTTGAGGTCTCTGTGGATGTTTACATTTGGCACATACCAAGGAGCATTTGTAATTGTTCGGAGGCACTTAGATTGAAAGCGTTGAAGTATTTCAATATTGGAGTTGCTTGCTGTTCCCCAGAGTTGTATTCCATACGTCCAGACTGGTTTAAAGATGCTTTTATATATCAGTAGTTTGTTTTCCAGTGACAGTTTGGAAGTTCTACCTAATAGCCAATAGTGCTGCCTGAATTTTAGTCCCAGTTGTTTTCTTTTTGAGAAGATGTGTTTACGCCATGTTAGTCTTCTATCAAGATGTATTCCTAGATATCTTGTTTCTTCAGTTTGCGGTAGCGGTTGGTTATTGAGTGTTACCACAGGACACGTACTTTTATTCAAGGTAAAGGTTACATGGACTGATTTGGTTTCGTTGGCTTTTATTCTCCAGATTTTTAACCACTTTTCGATTTTTTTAAGCTGTATTTGAAGGTAATGTGAGGCCTCTGCTGAATTTTTATGACAAGCTAGGATTGCTGTGTCATCAGCAAATGTGGCAACTGTAGAATTTGGAGTTGTTGGAATATCAGCCGTGTAAATGAGGTAGAGAATAGGTCCAAGAACACTACCTTGGGGTACTCCTGATTTGATTGGGTATAATGGACTACATTCTTCTTTGTATTTTACTGTAAAATATCTGTTTGTTAGATAGGATTCTAGGATTTGATAGAAGGTATGAGGGATGTTACTTTTTAATTTATATAGCAGGCCAATATGCCACACTTTATCGAACGCTTGCGAAACATCTATAAAAGCTGCTGAACAGTAGTGCTTTCTTTCAAATGTTTTGTTTATTACGTCGACTACTCTATGAACCTGCTCAATAGTTGAGTGTTGTTTTCGGAAACCAAACTGATGATCAGGAATTAATTTTCTTCGCATAAGTATGGGCTCCAGTCTTGTGATGAAAAGTTTTTCAAATACTTTTGAAAGTACAGGTAGTAAACTTATTGGACGATAGGACGATGTTTCCTCAGCGGGTTTCCCTGGTTTGTGTATAAGAATAATTTGAGCTACTTTCCATTGTGATGGAAAAACTCCAAGTCTTAAGATTGTGTTAAATATATAAGTTATAAGAATGATTGCTTTAAATGGGAGTTGTCTTAAAATTTTTCCAGAGATTAAATCGTATCCGGGAGTTTTTTTTGGATTTATATGTTTGCATATTATCTCGAGAACATCCTTCGGTTTAAAATGTCGTATAGGATAATCCAACTGAAAGGGATGTTCTAACGTGCTGTATATGAATTGTTCATCTTCTGGTGGTATCGAGGGTGGAAAAGGTTGGAATACTTTTGTTAGGTGATTTGCAAAGGCTAGAGCTTTGTCAGAGTCAGTCCTTGCCCATAGTCCGCCTTCTTTCCTAATAGGTGGAATGTGTTGTTGGGGCTGTTTGATTTTTTTCGTTGCTTTCCATAATGAGTAGTCACTTGCTTCTGTTGCTGATAAATTCTCAAGATAGTTTTGAATTGTTTCATTTTTTTCTTGTTGCAATATTTTTTTCAAGTCTTTGGTGGCTTTATTTAATTTACTTTTTACTTGGGGGTCTCGAGTTGTCTGCCAGATTCTTCTAATTTTCCGTTTATGGGCTATTAAATGTTTGATGTACGCTGATATGTTTGTTACAGTATTACAAGATTTTTGTATTGGGGTCGATTGCCAAGTAGATTCCTGAATTGATTTTGTTAAATGTTCTACAGCATTATCTAAGTCTTCTTGAGATTTTAAGCTGACATTTAACGAGATTTTACTTTCTAGTATGTTCCTGAATTTGTGCCAATTCGTTTTTTTATTACAGAGAGAGGCGGGTTTATCTACTTTTGGTATTTGTGTACTGAATATTAGAATTACGGGTGAGTGGTCTGATGATAAATCTACGCAGGATTCTACTTTAAAATATTTTTCTGATTTTCCACTGACTATGAAAAAGTCAAGTAGATCAGGTATTTTATTTGGGTCAGTCGGCCAGTAGGTTGGTTCTCCAGTTGAAAGGGTTATGTAATGTTTATTTTGGATAGTTTTGAGTAATTCTCTTCCTCTTGGTGTAATGAGTCTCGATCCCCAAATTTGGTGTTTAGCATTGTAATCTCCACCAGCAATGAATTTATTTCCCAATGTATTAAAAAAGGTAGTACATTCTTCGTTTTTAATTATATGTTTCGGTGGCATATAAATTGCTGACACTACAAAAGATTCCGATAGCGTTTCAATTTTTATATTTGTGGCTTGCAGATATTCTTTCTGGTATTTTACAAGTTCATAATGTTTAATTGAATTTTTTACAATAATTGCAGTTCCACCATGAGCCGTTCCGTCAGGATGATTTGTTGAATATATTGAATAATTTGGTATTTTAAGGTAGTTTTTATTCGTGAAATGAGTTTCTGATATAAGTATTATATCTAGTTGGTGGTTAATAATAAATGATTTTAATTCTTGGCTATGTTGAGCCAAGCCGTTGGCATTCCATAATACAATTTTCATCTGAGTATTCATTTTATTTTTGAAATTAATGTTGTTAAAATATTTAACATTGTGTCCATACGTTCCATTAGTTTACATAACATTTGTTCTAGATTTTTATTAGAATTACCTTGTGTGTTTATTTCCGGGGTAACGATTTCATTAGCTGGCGTCTCGACCTGTGAATTTTTTGCAGTATTTGCATTAATATTAGTAGGTTGCTGATTAGACATTTTTGCAACACTTGCATATGTATTGTTATTGTTTACATATTGTGCTGGACGGATGTTGACATTATTATTTGTAGGTCGTTGAGTAATTTGTTTAGTACGTAAAGTGGGATATTTTCTTTTTTGAATCTCTTTGTATATTGCGCAACCTTTGTAATTTGCAGGGTGTTTTCCATCACATAAGGCACAGGTTGCATCTGTATTAGATGGTTTTTCACACGTAGATGTATGATGATTTTTCCCACATTTCACACAGCGTGCTTGCCGCTCGCAGTAGTTATGGGTATGTCCGTATCTTTGGCAATTAGTACACTGTACGATTTGTCGTTTTACTCGCGGAGGTTCGAATTCAATTTTGCAGTTTAATAAATATTTAATGTCGTATACTTTTTTATTATTTTCCTGCTGTTCTAAGTCCACATAAAACATGGGAAGCGGCTGTTTAGTTTTCCAATTTTTAATATTGTGAATATTAATAACTTTGTGACCATACGACTCTATTTCAGTTTTCAAATATTCTATATCCGCAGAGTAGTGGATATTTCTTAGGACTGTTCTAAAGTTTCTTTTCTGTTTTAACTGATATGTATGAAAAGCCGTTTTTTTCTCTGTTAAGGTCTTAATGATTTTTGTGTAACTCTCAGATGTATGGGGTTGGACTTTAACCTGATTGTTTGACATTGATTTTAAAAAATAATCATCCTTGGCTACTAAGTTCAATATTTCCAGTAATGGTTGCAATTTAATTATATCAGGAATAAAAATAGGTGGCGGTTTAGGTTCTCGTTTTTCAACTGTATTTTCGTCATCATTATCATTTTCTGGGTCTTGATTAGTTAATTCCTGGAATCTATTTTGAGTATTTATCCTTACCACAAAATCAGTTAGAGTTTTTTGTCTGACGTTCCTGCTGTTAATTTCTGGACTGTTTCGTTTTGTTTTGTTTGATTTAACTGTTTGCCATTCTGAGCTACTGTTCGCGCTGTTCGATAAAGGTGGAAAAATCTGGGTGTATCCTGTAGGAGAGTTTTGAGTTTGAGGCTGATTTTCGATTTCGGATATCTGTGTAAAGGGAATTGGAGTATTAGTTTGGAGAGGATTCTGAGAAGCGTCCGTTATGGGGTTGGCTGGGGGCGTATTGGTTGATGAAAGTGTCTGAGGATAAGTCGTAGTTGATGTTGTATTGGAATTTCTAAGTGGTGAATGGTTAACAGGCATAGCTAGGTTGGTTGGGGATGTGCCGGGTTGATTTACTGAGCTTGGCTGGTTTCTAAGTACCAATGCTGCATTCTTAAGCTCTGGCGGTATAGATGATTTCCCGCTAGGTGGAATCAAAAAGAAGACGCCGTCTCTTTTTGTTATTTTAGCTATTGACTTTTCAATCTTCTTCGACATACTTCATTGCGATGAACACAGGAAATAAATTTGCACTGTAAGCACACACTGTATGACACACTTTTCGACACTGCACGCGCACGGAATAGAACCACACGTCTGCACTGCTCGACGGTTGTAAGCCAACTTTTTTTTTTTATTATTAAAAATAACTATAACTTTGTTTATAAATTTAATTACTGTACAATAATATTTTTGAATTAATAAATCTATATTTTTAAACAACATATACACATAATTTTTATAGGTTTAACAATACCGTTTAACCCAGTCTTTGTAAAATTTGTTCCTGTGTAAATCAGAAAAAAATCAATATTTTTAAGAGTTTAAAAAAAAATCACATAGATGGCACTAATTATGAATTTCATTGCATCTGCTAAGGAAGGAGTCGATATAATTACTCAACAACTAAATATTTTAATATTTAATTATGTATATGAATAAAAATATTATTTTTAGGCATAAATGGAATTTATTATTCTAAGCAAAAACAAGAACATAATAATAAAATAATATCTGTATGAAATATTTAAAAAAAGTCGTAAATCTTTGGAATTAATGTAGATAGAAACTTCTCATCTCTGTCTACGAATAATGAAATGGCATACGGCAATATAAACTATGTGCTTTAAAAAGTGGACTTGTGTGTAATATTTGTCGGACTTCTTGAGTTTAACATTATTATTTTCATCGAATTCTAAATCATCTACAGCTGACTTCTTATTTTGTCAATCTACAATGAATTTGTTTTGACAGGAATAAGAACATTTTATTTCCAGAAGTTCAAATCCGATTTCTGTTTTGATAAAACCATCATCACTACATCCTAAGTATGGTTGGTTAGATAATATTACAACACAATAAGTCCAATTTCATGTATAATATAATTAGTTGAAGCTTGAAATACTGATTTCGCTTTACTTTCGGTTTTCATAGCTATAATGCATAGCTTGATTACAATAAAAATTGTAGCCATTAATTCTTATCAACAACATTTTAATTATAATAACCATTGTCACATTTTCTCTGTACCAATCTAATTCGATTGGTACATATGTACATCTACAATGAAAGAGTTCATTGCAGAATATGTAGTATTATTTACTTTCTACTCATTTTTTCTATGCACTTTCAGCCCTATTTAATGTGCTTTCAATTTCGCTATAAGTATAATACTTTATGCACTCGTTTAAGACAAATTTTTTTTGCTTATGTTCTAAAAACGTAAAAAGAGTATCAAGACAAATTCCAGACATGTTTATGTAGAATGATTTTATTGAAACTTCGTTATATATTTCTAACTGCGCTTGTAACGGCTTGCTCCAAATCATAGACTGATCAGTTTTGGACTGTATTTTTGAATTCTTATTCAAATGTGATTTCACTACACAGTTATAATTAAAGGTAAAATTATAGAAATAACACCTATAAACAAATACTTTGTTTCTTGCAGTAATTTCAATTGTACAAGTTGTAATACACAATAAATTGCTAACTTCTGTATATTTCTTAATAAAATATCTAGTCTTACAATATGTATTCTTATTGATTTTAAATGCATAATACAGTCTAATACTTATATTATCAGCAATGTCAAAATGACAAGGTAATTTGACAACTTTATTTTAGATGCGTTCAAACATGTGTTATACAGTCGGATTACTGAATGTGACCATAAAGTGTAAATTTTAAAATTCAAAGGCACTTTTTAATAAATTTAATTCGAAGACAATTTTTTTTAATAAGAATATTATAATTAACAATGGTCCTTTAGGGTTCCAAAAATTTACAAAAAGAGCAGCTAACAATCAAAGCCTGCCGTTATCTTTTAAATTTTAGGGTACTTAAAGGCTTATTATTAAATGTTAAATATTTTTTTTATCCTACACATAGGGCACGAGAGCAGCACCGTCGATTTTGCCCAAGCATCTCAACTCCTTTCACAGCATTTCAGTGGCGGAAATTTAAATAAAAGTCAAAATACACTCTTCCAGCGAAAACAAGTTGTATTTATACAGATTTAATGGTTAATGACATTGTAATACTATTTTAAGTGTAATAAATCATTTAAAACTTACTAATAAAATTCGTTTTCAAATGTCGATCTTGTCCATCTTATCTCACTTCAGACCATTCTATGATTATCTCATTTCACATCATTCCATGATTGCTTTATTTCATACCAATCCAGGCGGAAGAGAAAAAGTGGCGGCAGAAATTTAAATCGACGGCATTGGCGGGTTTTGTATTCATTCCATTCTGCGATCTCTATGTGTGGTTTATCCATTGCGCCCTTTTAGTGTCGCAATGTCACAATGGAAAAACACCAGGTAAAGATGGAATAAATATTGAATTAATAAAATATGGAGGGGTAGTCTTGCAACAACAAATATACGAACTCATAAAGAAAATATGGAGAG
This sequence comes from Stenolophus ochropezus, assembly GCA_035578165.1. NCBI lineage: Eukaryota > Metazoa > Arthropoda > Insecta > Coleoptera > Carabidae > Stenolophus > Stenolophus ochropezus. The sequence goes on from JAQOWZ010000017.1 coordinate 29,348,142, forward strand.
ATGAAAAGATGCCAAAAGAATGGGAATCTGGACAAATAGTGACAATTCATAAAAAAGGTGACCAGCAAGTATGTAAAAACTACAGAGGTATTACTATGTTGAATACGGTATATAAAATACTATCCACATTAATACAAAGACGATTAGTAAATGCAGAAAATAACATAATTGGACAATATCAATGTGGATTCAGTAAAGGCAGATCAACAACAGACGCCATACATACAGTCAAACAAATAATTGAAAAATCAGTTGAATACAATCTGAATATAGAAATGCTATTTATTGATTTCCAGCAAGCCTTTGACTCCATTAAAAGAAAAAAGCTTATGACAGCACTTGAGGAGCTAAATATACCAGCAAAATTAAGAAAACTAATCTCGATGACAATGAGGAAAAATAAAATAAGCATTATAACACAAAAAGGGGAGACAGAAAAGATCGAGATAAATAAAGGGGTCAGACAAGGAGATGCGCTGTCGGCAACATTGTTCAACATATCTTTAGAATATGTACTTAGAAAAATAAATAAAGGAACGCTTAGAACACGAGGAGGACAAATAATAGCATATGCCGACGACATAGTCATTGCAACGAAGAACAGGAATATAATGATAGAAATGCTGCAAGAAATAATGATCGAAGGAGATAAGATAGGATTAAAAATCAACGAAGCAAAAACCAAAATAATGCTGCTAGGAAAGAATGCTGAAAACAAAGGAATAAAAATCTTAGAACACACATTTGAACAAGTAGATACGTTTAAATATCTAGGAATTATGTTATCAAGTAAAGGAGAAAGAGAAACAGAAATTAAGGAAAAGATTATAGCAACAAGTAGAGCTTTTTACGCAAATAAAAAAATAATAAAAAGCAAACTATTAACAAAAAATACCAAAATCAGAATATACAAATCAATAATAAGACCAATAACATTATACGCAGCTGAAACAATTACAATGACAAAAAAAGAAGAAGAAGATCTAAAAATAATGGAACGCAAAATAATACGAACAATTCTAGGACCAATAAAGGTATCAGAAAATGAATACAGAATAAGAATGAACCATGAAATAGAACAAGAATTAGAAGGAGAAAATATAGTGAAAAAAATTAAACAACAAAGAATGAGATGGCTTGGCCATGTATGGAGAGCAGAAGAAAGGGATACAATAAGATCAATAGTCGAGTGGAGCCCAGGCGGAAGAAGAAGACAAGGCAGGCCCAGGTCAACATGGCTGAGAGAAGTGGAAGAAGATCTGAAAGCAGCTGGAATTAGCAACTGGAAGAATAAAACAAGAGATAGGGAGTTGTGGAGGAATATTATAAAGAACATCTAAGAAACAGGAATCGGAGATTGATCCACTCCAATAAAATTGGATCTAGAAAGCTTCGAAGGAAGCGGCGCAACCCCATGGGGGTGTTAAGCCACTATATATATAATGGTTAAAAGCCATAAATAATATCATAAATACTTTATCTATTAAAATTGAATATTTAAAATTATATGTAGATTATATTTTTGCAAATATATCACAAATTTCTGTAAATTTAATATTGAAATATTTTAATAACTTTAATCAACACTTAAGTTCACTAACAACTGGAAACTAACAGTAAATTACATTTTCTGGACATATTGCTCATTAGGAATGAAGATAGTACATTGATTTCTGATTTCTACAAGAAACCGACAACGTCAGACAGAATTTTAAATTTTAATTCCGCACATCCTATTACAAAAAAAATAACTCTATTAAAGCCATGAAATACCGATGCACTAAACATTAAAAATTTACGCATTAAATTAATTAAAAATGGTTTTCCAAGGTTTCTACTTCATAAAATTTTATCACAAAATTTAAATTCGAATAATAACTTACAACCTTTTATGTAACGTAGAAGAACCTAATGTTAAATACTTTAATATTTCCTACATTAAAAATTTATCTGCAAAACTGAGTAATATTTTTAAAAATTGTAACAAAAATCTTGTATTTTACAATACAAGAAAATTAACAGATTTTTTTTTTCAAATTGAAAGATCAAATACCTCTCAATTTACAAACTAACGTTATATATGAAATTAATTGTAACAATTGTAATTTAAAATACATAGGTCAGACCAAGAATTTAAGATCATAAAAACGATTGTTTAAATCATTATAAAAAAATGATAAAACAGCTTGTCATCATTCGGAAACTGGACATCATTTTGATTTTGATAAAGTAAAAGTCTTTGGCAAAGAATCTAATTATAAAAGAAAATATATTTTTCGCGCTACTTGTATTGTAAGTATGTATTGCAACCATAGTTACAATGTATGTAAGTTACTTTTTATATTTGTTTATATTTTTCCTTGACGACGGAACTTAATAATTTTACTTACATTCCTAGGAAAATAATCACAGACTACTTTGATATTTTATTTTTGAAGAAATAAAATTTTTATACTACATACGTAAAAATTTATTTCTTATTAATATTAAAGATAACAGTACTATTTGTAAATGTAAAATTTTTTATAACTAAATTATCATTTTCTAATAAACTTGTTTGTTCTTTTGAAAAAGACATAGTACTATTTTGTGGGTTTTGTTGTACGGACGTTGAAGGTGAATTAACATGAGGAACCGAAGATGTTTCTTTAAATGTAGAAGCGGTATTCATGGTTTTGTCGTATAATATTTTATTGGAAATATCAATTTTGTTTTGAACTGATTCTGCCACGTAACCTTCGGCAACGAAACTAGATTTCCAGCCGCCATGTCTTTTTAAACATAAAATATCTGCACCAGTATTGGCGAGTAAAGTGGCTGAAGAGCGTCTAAAGCAATGCCCAGTATAAAGATGTGGATCTTGGCAATTTAAAAATTTAGCTATTACTGAAGGCATTTTTGCAAAAGTATGTTTTCCAACTGGTTGATTCATGTATTTGCCAGCTTGGTAGCGTAAAAAAAAGTGAGGATTTATATTAATTTTTTGACGAATTTCGAAATATTTTCTAAAGATTCCCAAATAGTCAATGTTTTCTTTATTATTTTCAACAATTGAAAAACTACGTTGCACACCATTTTTACTCTGAGGAATGTTTATAATGACATAATTTCCATGATCAATCACATCTGTTATTCTCATTTTACATAATTCATCAGTTCTACATGCCCCGGCAATGCCCATAATCATAACAGTCTATAATAAACAAAAAATATTAAGATATATGAATGCAGAAAATTAAATATAATTTATATCTTACTTTGATTAACAAATATGTATCATCGTCAGCTTCTTGAACAAATTTTACGATCTGTTCCCTAGTTAAAATATGGGATTTCTTTGGGCGATATCCTTTTGCTCTTAAGAAAACCAATTAAATTAGAAAAATTTGAAATATCCACATTATCTTTATTTTTAGTAGTGTCTTTTAACATGGAATATTCACACCATAAGCTGGATGGCGATTTAGTGAACTGGATCTTTCCAACATATACGCTAACATTACATTTTCAGTAATTGTCTTCACTTTCTTCGCGGCACACCATTTTTTAAATACTTCATAGGTAAATTCATATCTTTTACCTGATTTTTCGGGTAAACAATTTAACAAAGCCACTCTTGCCGCTTCGTCAATATCCATTTTCAATATAATTTTTTTAATAAATGTCAACAGCAAACAGCTTGGTTTGTTTTCTTTTTACATAGCAACAAACACAGGTAACATGGATTTAAATCGTTGTAAAAAAAGAATAATGTGGATGACAGATGTCAACCGGGCTATATTTTTAAATAATTAAGCCTAATTTTTCAGTAGCGCGAAAAATATAATAAGTTACACGGAATCTACATACATCATAACATCTTCGCAAGTTACTAGGACCTCGGCATACGCCTCGGCCTAGTACAACTTCCTCGGATGTAAAGATGTACTTACATTCCTTGTTACTTAAATAACTATTAAAAAATGCTACATATCTTCAAATCAGAACACTGTCAATTTCAGAAGAGATGTTCAATACATCAACATTATTCTTAAATTTATATACTTTTAATAGATTAAGTTTCTATAAGTTCTGTTCTTTTTTAATAAATTATTCCTGTGTTCACACGAGAACTTGTATAATGAAGTCAGTCCTTGATCTTTGTCCCGACGTCGTACTTCGTATAATATTCAATAAACTTAAAATTTTGTTATACCTATCATTTTTCTACATTATTTCATCGATATCTCGTATATTAACAATTGAATTTTTACAATTTATAATATTTTTATATATTAATTTTAATGTATGTAATTCTCATTGTTTTTCTTTGTTAACTGTTTTTTGGACTACATTGTAATATTATTATTAAATATTTGCTTGTTGTATGTTTGTTATTGCTACGGATACATAGTATATTGTAAAAACATTTTCATTTCCCACGGTAACCATAGACAACGTTAAGGAATAAATTCATTTCTCACAGTTCTGTCAAAAATTATTCATATCTCACAGTTCTGTCAAAAAATAAATTGTTCCAAATTTAAAACTACCGCGTTCCATTAAAAGAGCTGTGAGCTATGTTGGCAACTGTGCTACGGAGTAAATATGTTAGTAATATTCTAATATGGAGTTCAGTTCAGACGTATTCCAGCCCAGCTATCAATAAGTATTATGTGCCTGAAGAGATTATTTTGTTATTTTATTTAAATATTATTAACATTTATTGAATTTCTTATTTATTATTAGTAATATAGAATGTAATATTGGTATAATTATTAAAAATCATTTTAGGTGAGTTCGAAGTTTCGAGGTTATAATTTACATTTTGATTGTCCACACTATTAGTTATTGATGTCGATGGTGTATATAAGGTATTATCAATTGAATTTTGAATTTTTTTATCTACATGAAGTTTGTTTTTAAGCGATTCGTCTATATATCCTTCCGCTACTGTAGTTGATCGCCAACCACCATGTCTTTTCAAAGAAGTAATATCTTCCCCTGCATCAACTAAAATTGTTCCTGACGATCTATGGAAACAGTGACCGGTGTATACTTCAGGTTGTGGAAGATTCAAATATGTAGCTATTTGTTTTCCCATAGCGCCAAATTTATTAATGCCAACTCTCTGGATTATGCATTTTCCTCGTTGATAGTTTATAAAGAAACTAGAACCTGTAATATTTAATGGGCAAAGATCCGAATATTTTTAAAAAATTTCATAAAATTGGCCTGTAATTGTAAATTTTCTAACAATCTTTGTTTTAGTATAGGCCGTTCAGCGAGAACTGGCGGGTGAATTACCCTTGCGCAGACACACAAATTCGTCGTGGGAGGGGTTATTGAGCCCCTCTTCACCGCTCTTCATTTATTGCTACCCTAGTATGATTTACGATTCTTATTTGTGAAGAGTACAAACAACGTAGAAAATTTTGCTAGGAAATATTTTGGTGTGACATCATAATTATTGTGATTTTTTCTATTTGTGTTGTGATATTATTGTTCAATATGAGTTTCAAGACAAAGCTGAAACATACCAGACTTACCGGACATGCAAAAGAAATTGTTGCGAACGTATTACGTTTTATGACACTTGAGGCGAAGAATGGGATTAATTTAATACCGCTAAATAAAGTTCAGGAACGAGTATCATCAGCTACAGGTAATTAAACTCAAATAACATACAACATAAACATGTACATGGTTATTCTACTCGAAATAGATATAAATTTGAATATAACCAACATAGAACTAAAGTATTTTGAAAATAATTTTTATTCTATAAATAAATTCTTAAATAATTTATTGCTTTTAAACATTCTTTTTTTTTATTCTGTCGTACTTGTATGTAATATTATAGATTATAAAGTATTATTATTATTATAGGTATTTCACTTAGAACCGTTCAACGTATTGCGAACCAAACGAAAGATATTAGCAAAGGTGCTAGTACAAGTTACAAAAGTCCGCAAAAAACGAAACTTAGATCAAAATCGAAAACTGATATCGACAGTTTCAGTCAAGGAGTTTTGCGACGTTTAATTCATGATTATATTATAACAGAAAAATCTATTCCAACCGCGAAGAAAATCCTTATGAAATTCCGAGAAACAACTAATTATGACGGCCATCGATCCAGCTTAATAATTGTGATGAAGAAATTAGGATTTCGGTTTAGGAAGACAAGGAATAATAGAACGCTGTTGGTTGAAAAACATGACGTCAGTTTATTACGTTTAAATTATTTACGTAAAATTAAAGAGTATAGAAAGGCTGGTCGCCCTATTGTTTATATAGATGAAACCTATATGCACAGTTCCCATACTCTACCGAAAAGTTGGTCCGATGCAACAGCAAAAGGCGTAATGTCACCTGTATCCAAAGGTCAACGGCTTATAATAGTACATGCTGGCTCAGAAGAAGGATTTATACCCGGAGCAGAACTAATTTTTAAATCTCAAACAAAAACTGGAGATTACCATAATGAGATGAATGCGGCTAATTTCAATAAGTACTTGCAAGAAAAGCTTATTCCGAATTTACCAGCACAAAGTGTTTTAGTGTTAGATAACGCATCGTATCACAATGTGCAAGAAGAAAGATGTCCGACGTCAAATTCAAGGAAGGCAGTTATGAGGGAATGGTTGCAAAGGAAACAAATTCATTTTACCGAAGATATGTTAAAACCCGATTTATATGAAATTATCAAAAGGAATAAGGCACAATTTAAAAAATTTGCAATAGACAAAATTTTAACAAGTAACGGCTTTGAAATTCTTCGACTACCACCGTATCATCCAGATCTTAATCCAATTGAAATGATGTGGGCATCATTAAAGCAAGATGTGGGTTCCAAAAATGTAACATTTAAATTAAATGATACACAAAAGTTGTGTGAAGCATGGTTTTCCGCCGAGGAAAGAAAATCGGAATGGGCAAGCAGGTGTCGTCATGTGTGCAAAATTGAAGATGAGTATGCTGCGAAAGAACCGTCAATAGATGAAGAAATCGATAGGATTATTATAACTTTGGGTGAAGATAGTAGTGACACAGGAAGTGATACAGAAACTAGTGATAGCGCGGAAAGTGATGGTTTATCGGGTGTAGAAAATTTTTAGTGAACTGTTTTCTATTGTAAATGTAAATAATTTTTTGACTAATGCAATCTCTTGCATATATTTACTGCTATTTGTTATTTTTGAACTGTTTTCTATTGTAAATATAAATAATTTTTTGACTAATGCAATCTCTTGCATATATTTACTGCTATTTGTTATTTTTGAACTGTTTTCTATTGTAAATGTAAATAATATTTTGACTAATGCAATCTCTTGCATATATTTACTGCTATTTGTTACTTTTGAATTGTTTTCTATTGTAAATATAAATAATTTTTTGACTAATGCAATCTCTTGCATATATTTACTGCTACTTGTTATTTTTGAACTGTTTTCTATTGTAAATATAAATAATTTTTTGACTAATGCAATCTCTTGCATATATTTACTGCTATTTGTTATTTTTTTAATATTGCTTTGATTTAGATTGGGAACTTAAAAGGCCAAAATTTCTCCTTCATAATTATTTTTATTAAGTTTAATAATTATTAATATTATTCTTACAATATTCTACAACTTTTTGTTTTAACATTTCGTATGTATATATGTATATATTTGATTATTGTTCTTCATAAATTTCTTGTTTCTTGTTGTACTTTATTAATTTTGCACATCCATCTTGCATAATCCTATGTTGCTTGTAAACTACAAAATATCTTTTACTTAGGTTATTTATAATCGGTAAGTATTAATATTATGTTTTGACACTGCATATTTGTAATAACTGAACGACCGCTGGTTTCCAAACTTGTATCTCATACTGTACCTCCGATTCCTAAATACCGCCTAGTTAAACCTACTTGCGCGGCTCCGCCCGGCCACCCGCCAGTTCTCGCTGAACGGCCTATATCTGGTATTGTAATTAGAACAACTGAACCCAAATCATTGAAATCAGTGGTTTTCATTTGATATAATTCATGCCTGTGACAAGCACCCATAATTCCTATAATCAATGCAACCTACAAAGAGTACATAATTATTTATAAATATACATTTTGTTTTTGTTCTATATAAAACTAACTTTTGTCAGAAGGTATTCTTTATTTGATGCTTCTTTAATAAATCTATTAATTTCATTTGTTGTGAAGATTTTAATTTTTTTTATCTATAACCATCGAATTGCCGTTTGAGAAATGCTTTTAATTTCGCATAATTTGCTACATCCATGCTATTGTTAATACTGAGAGTCGTTCTCAACATGCAATACTGTGTCCATAAAGCAGATGCTTTATACTGTTCAGACAATGATGTTGTTTTATAACCTTCTCGCCAATCCATAAATAACTTATATGCAACCTCATATTTTTTTCTTGACTTTATGGATGTTATTTTTGCTGCTTCGATTATATTTGGTGGTGTTAAACTCAGATTGTCTTCATTATCACTATCACTATCTATTTTTATGTGATTTGACATTTATGAAAATAGTATTGTTTAAATTTTGTTTTGTAGCTAGTTGCTAGGAAGTAGTGAAATGAAGACATATTTATTATTAAAATTAAAATATAAATTAATTAGAAAATAATATCGTGGTTGTAGAAAAAGTATAGTGTACAACTCGCATGGAATTTCCATTTCTTACTCGTATGAAATGTGTACCATTCCATGCTTGTTGTACAATATACTATTCCTAAATTGTAATAATTTTGTAGAACCTTTTATGACTCTCTGAGAATGACTATAATATAGTTGAAAAGTTACATAATGGAAAATTGATATCTTCTGACTCCTGTTCAAATTCCGACAATTCCTTTTTGCTTAAATAAACTTTATTGGACACAAATACATTTCACATTAGGATCAGTTGTTTAACTCTTATGTGTTTTTAGTTATTCCACAATTTATTGGAATCAATTATATTATTATTTATGTTATAACTTCCCTATGTCAAGCTGTTATGTATTCACCCTGTAGGTATATATAAAATCGGTATCCTTGAGTTGATACTCACCTCATCAAATTCTGTTGTAAGAATAATGAAACTTTTATTTTGCATCTTTGTCATAGGTATACGCATGTATGGCTTTATTCGCTATCTCTTCATCCTGTGAATAATTTTGCTATTTGCGTCCAACCAACGACAAGAATAAAATTGAAACAGTAGTTTATTTATGGTAACATATATTTTGAAATATTTTATAAAATAAGTATGCCATTAATCTGATTTATTATGGTGATTTTGGCATCGACAATTTGTGCTTCATTATGTGTTAGTAGTTTCGTAGTTTTGTATGTTTCATGTTTTTATCCATTATTGTATTTGTATATAGTACTGTCGTTTTGACATTTATTTTCTCCGGAAATCACACGATCTTATTCGACTAGATAATGTAATCATTCCCCCTATTCCCCTTGTCAATTTCAATCACATGGTTACGATTGATGACATTAGTATAAACTCAGAGAAACCAAGTCTATACTCGTATCATTTCAAACACTTTCATTATTTTTTATTTAAAATATGGTATTAATAAAAAATGCTGAATATTCAATGTAGGTAATTTCATTAATTTGAACAAATTTTATATTAATTATTTTTCTAATTACAATACTTACCTCATGAGCTTCTTTCCTCCATGTAATTGTCGGAATAGGAGAACCTCGTACAGAACATTTTAATGTTGTATAACTTCCTTCTTCTGCGGTAATGTTCAGATTTTGTTCTGGGCCGACTATTTCCGGAGGAACACCTAGTCAAAATATAAAAATCTTTTAATCGCTGGCTGCGGAAAGTAGAATAAGAGTACTAGCGAATGCTCAGCTACGCTGAGCTTTCCCTAGGCCTCCGGCGTCCGTGAAATATTATCATTTGATAGATAATTTCATTTCTCCAAGACAGGTCTTGTCGAATGCTTTCATTTAGTACCAAACAAGGTTTACTTTCGCCAACTAATTGTAAAAAACAAATGCAGATCAACTTGGCATTTTTTTGTCATTTCTGCAAATTAGCTCTCAACAAGACATTTAATTTGAGACCAAACTCGATATACCTTTGAGAAACTTTTCAAATAAACAAAAGCGGGTCAACATGAACCATTTCTGTCAATTTTGCATGTCAGCTCTCATCGATACCTTTCATTCTATACCAAACACGATATAATTCTGACAACTTTTTACATAAAACAAAAGCCGTTCGTCATGGAACATTTTTGACATTTCTGCTCGCCAGCCCTCATAGAGTACTTTCATTTGACTCCAAGCACGATATACTTCTTACAACTTTTTACAGAAAACAAAAGCCGATCAACGTAATCCATTTTCGTCATTTCTGCACGCGAGCCCTTAGTAAGACCTTTCATTTGAGACCAAACATCATATACTTTATACAACTTTTTTCCAAAAACAAAAGCCAATCGACATAGATCATTTTTGTCAATTCTGCATGCAAACCCTCGCCGAGACCTTTCATTCGATACCAAACACGACATATTTCGGACAACTTTTTGCAAAAAACAAAAACCGATTGGCATAGATCATTTTTGTCAATTCTGCTCGCCAGTCCTCATCCAGAAATTTCTTTTAATACTATACACGAGATTCTTCTGACAACTTTCTACAAAAAACAAAAGCCGATCGACATGGAACATTTTTGTCAATTTTACATGTCAGCCCTTAACGAGACCTTTCATTAGATACCAAACACGACATACGTCTATTAACTTTTTGCATAAAACAAAAGCCGAATAACATGAAATTTTTTTTTTTTGCACAGCAGCCCTCACGTAGACTTTTCAATCGATACCAAACACAACATATTTCTGACAAAATTTTGCCTTTCATTTTATACCAAACACGATATACTTCTGAAAACTTTCTGCAAAAAACAAAAGCCGATCGACATGAATCATTTTTGTTAATTCTCGACATCAGCACTCAATGAGACCTTTCATTAGGTACCAAATACGACATACTTCTATTAACTTTTTGCATAAAACAAAAGCCGATCGACATAGATCATTTTTGTCAAATCTCTACGCGAGCCCTCGCCGAGACCTTTCATTAGATACCAAACACGACATACGTCTATTAACTTTTTGCATAAAACAAAAGCCGATCAACATGGAAAATTTTCTTTTTTGTACACCAGCCCTCACCGAGACTTTTCATTCGATACAAAACACAACATATTTCTGATAACATTATGCAAAAAACAAATTCTAATCGACGTAGAATATTTTTGTCATTCGTGCACACCAATCCACATTGTGTCGTTTCATTAAAATCCAAGGACGACCTACTTGTAACATCTTTTTGTGCAAAACAAATGCAGATCGACGTGACATATTTTTTTTTGTCATTTCAAAACCGGCACTTATGGTTTTTTTTCTTTTGATATCAAATACAGCAAAGTGTTCAATTTATTTTATTTACGAATATTTTATTTTTATTTAGTTACCTACTTCATAATTTGGCAACACTGTTTGTGTTAAAAAGTAGTAGTTAAATTTATTAATTAATATTGTCAATCCTAATACAACTGCCACCGTCTTCAGTGAAGTTAGTTTAGGAATATTCGGTTTTAATTTAGTTACTTCATCACACATTTGGCAACATTGACTTTTGACATTGGAAACGTCAAAATTTATATTAATTAAATACGTTATGTTTTAAACTTAAATTAATTGTAACACCTTTGCTCAAGACTATTATACATGATACTGTATTTACTTCTTTAATATCAATGTTCTATAAAAAGTTATAATCGTTTAAAGTTCATAGACAGATTGTCAAAAGTGACAGATGACCTCGTGACTCTTTTTAAATTTAGACATGGCTACTAGGATCCACTGTTTCAAGTTATTAATTTTGCACAGTTTTTATTTTTTTACTCAAGAACCACTTACAGTAAAAATATGAGACCCCCAAAAGGCACAACTACACATTATTCCCTGCAATCTAAAAAAAAATTACAACAATCCCTTTCATGGTTCAGGCAGTTAGGCTTGCCACAAAATTTGGCGATCGTCATGATGAAAATAAATAAACATCACAACACATGCCTTTTTAGTATACCGGGTGTCCCAGTTCGACCGACACATGGGAGTTTTACATGGGAAATCAGTTAATTATGAATAGTATCTCCCCAGTGCAAGATATTAATTTGAAATTTTGTATACTTATCGGCGAATATTAATTCTATGGATCACACTTGTTTGAAATGTGCAATTTCGTCTGCACGACGAGATTTATTAAATTTAAAATCTACTATTTTCGTTCAAAATCAGACAGCCATGGAAATAAAAGAAAATATTTATCTGACAGTTTTGTGAAGTATCACAGATTTTAATTCTTATTCCCTGTATTTTAATATTATTTAAGTTGAATTTAGTTTCTTTTTGTTAAATAATATACCAATATTACAAAAATATAAATATCTACAATGACATGTCATTAACTGTCAGAACTGTCACATAGATATTTTCTTTTATTTCCATGGCTGACTGATTTTGAACGAAAATGTTAGATTTTATAATTTAATAAATCTCGTCTTACAGACGAAATTACATATTTCAAATAACTGTAATACATAGAAATAATATTCCCCAATAAGTATACAAAATTTTAAGTTAATATCTTGCACTGGGGAGATACTATTCATAATTAACTGATTTCCTATGTAAATCTCCCATGTGTCGGTCGAGCTGGGACACCCGGTATAGGACTAGCGAATTCTCGGCTACGCCGAGCATTCCCTAGAGCTCCGCTGTCAGTGCAAAAAACAAATGCCGATCGACATGAAACAATTATTTTATATATCCACGTCAGGCCTCACCGAGACCTTTCATTAGATTGCCAACACGATATACTTCCAATATGTTTTTGCAAAAAACAAATGCCGGTCGGCATGAAACATTTTTGTCATTTATGTACCCCAGCCCTCACCGAGACCTTTCATTTCATAACAAACACGACATACTTCTGACAACTTTCTACATAAAACAAAAGTCGATCGACATGAAACATTTTTATCATATCTGTACGCTAGCCCACACCAAGACTTTTCATTCGATACCAAACTCTATATACTTGTGACAACCTTTTGCAAAAAACAAAAGCCGATCAACATTGACAATTTTTGTTAATTCTGCCCACAAGCCCTCATTGAAACCTTTCATTTGATACCAAACACCATACACTTCTGACAACTTTTTGCAAAAAACAAAAACCGATCGATATAGCACATTTTTGTCAATTCTGCACGCTAGTTCTCAACAAGACGTTTCATTTGAGACCAAACTCGACATACTTTTGAGAACTTTTTGCAGAAAACAAAAGCCGATCGGAATGGAACATTTCTGTCAATTCTGCACGCTAGCCCTCAACGAGACCTTTTATTCGATACCAAACACGACATATTTCTGACAACTTGTTGCATAAAACAAACGCCGATCGACATAGACCATTTTTGTCAATTCTCTACGCGAGCCCTTATCGAGCCCTTTCATTTGAGACCAAACACAACGTACTTCTGATATCTTTTTGCATAAAACAAAAGTCAATCGACATAAAATATTTTTGAAATTTCTACAGGCTAGCCCACACCGAGAACTTTCATTTAATACCAAACAATATAAACTTCTGAAAACTTTTTGTAAAATGAAAAGCAGATCGTAATGGATTATTTTTGTCAATTCTGCATGCTAGCCCTCAACGAGACCTTTCTTTTGACACTATACTCGACATATTTCTGAGATCTTTTCGCAAAAAACAAAAGCCGATCAAGATTGAGCAATTTTGTTAATTTTTCACGCAAACCCTTATCGAGACCTTTATTTTGATACTAACCACCACATACTTCTGACAACTATTGACGAAAAACAAAAGCCGTTTGGCATGGAACATTTTTGTCAATTCTGCACGCTAGCCCTCAACGAAACCTTTCATTTGAGATCAAACACCACACACTTCTGACAACTTTTTGCAAAAAACAAAAGGCGATTGACATGGCACATTTTTGTCAACTCTGCACGCTAGCCCTCAACGAGACCTTTCTTTTGAGACCAAACTCGACATACCTTTGAGAACTTTTTGCAGAAAACAAAAGCCGATCGGAATGGAACATTTTTGTCAATTCTGCTCACTAGCCCTCAACGAGACCATTCATTTGAAATCAAACTCGACGTACCTTTGAGAAAGTTTTGCAACAAACAAAAGCCGATCAACATTGATCATTTTTGTTAATTCTAAACGCCAGCCCTTATCGAGCCCTTTCATTTGATACTAAACACCACATACTTCTCACAACTTTTTCCAAACAACATTTTTCTGACAACATTTTGCAAAAAACAAATTCTAATTTACGTAGAACATTTTTGTCATTCGTGCACACCGTCCACATTGTGTAGTTTCCTTAAAGCCTAAAGACAACCTACTTCTAACAACTTTTTCCGAAAAACAAATGCAGATCGACATGACACATTTTTTTTGTCATTTCAAAACCGGCCATTATGGTTTTCTTTCTTTTGATATCCATATAATTAGGTACATTTGATTTTTATTTAGTTATTTCATAATTTGGCAATACTATTTGCATTAAAAAATAGTAGTTAATTTTTAAATTTATAAATTAATATTGTCAACCCTAATACAACTGCCACCGTTTTCAGTGAAGTTAGTTTAGGAATATTTGGTTTTAATTTAGTTACTTCATCACACATTTGGCAACATTGACTTTTGACATTGGAAACGTCAAAATTTATATTAATTAAATACGTTATGATTTAAACTTAAATTAGTTGTAACACCTTTGCTCAAGACTATTATATATGATACTGTATTTACTTCTTTAATATCAATGTTCTATAAGAAGTTACAATCGTTTAAAGTTCATAGACAGATTGTCAAAAGCGACAGATAACAGCGTGACTCTTCTTAAATTTAGACATGGCTACTAGGATCCATTGTTTCAAGTTATTAATTTTGCACAGTTTTTATTTTTTTACACAAGAACCACTCACAGTAAAAATATGAGACCCCCAAAAGGCACAACTACACATTATTCCCTGCAACTTAAAAAAAAATTTACAACAATCTCTTTAATGGTTCAGGCAGTTGGCTTGCCACAAAATTTGGCGATCGTCGTGATGAAAATAAATAAACATCACGGACACCTGCCTTTTAGTATATAGGACTAGCGAATTCTCGGCTACGCCGAGCATTCCCTAGAGCTCCGCTGTCAGTGCAAAAAACAAATGCCGGTCGACATGAAACAATTATTTCATATTTGCACGTCAGGCCTCACCGAGACCTTTCATTAGATTGCAAACACGATATACTTCTAATAATTTTTTGCAAAAAACAAAAGCCGGTCGACATGAAACATTTTTGTCATTTATGTACCCCAACTCTCACCGAGACCTTTCATTTGATACCATACACGACATACTTCTGACAACTTTCTGCATTAAACAAAAGTCGATCGACATGAAACATTTTTATCATATCTATACGCTAGCCCACACACAGACTTTTCATTTGATACCAAACACTATATACTTGTGACAACCTTTTGCAAAAAACAAAAGCCGATCGACATAGCACATTTTTTGTCAATTCTGCACGCTAGGCCTCTCCGAGACCTTTCATTTGATACCAAACACGACATACTTCTGACAACTTTTTGCATAAAACAAAAACCGATCGACATGGAACATTTTTGTCAATTCTGCACGCTAGCCCTCAACGAGACTTTTCATTTGATACCAAACACCACACACTTCTGACAACTTTTTGCAAAAAACAAATACCGATCGACATAGCACATTTTTATCAATTCTGCACGCTAGCCCTCTCCGAGACCTTTCATTTGATATCAAACACAACATACTTCTGACAACTTTTTGCAAAAAACAAAAACCGATGGACATAGCACATTTTTGTCAATTCTGCACGCTAGCCCTCTCCGAGACCTTTCATTTGATACCAAACACGACATACTTGTGACAACTTTTTCCATAAAACAAAAGCCGAACGACATGGAACATTTTTGTCAATTCTGCACGCTAGCCCTCAACACGACCTTTCATTTGAGACCAAACTCGACATACCTTTGAGAAATTTTTGCAAAAACAAAAGCCGATCAACATTGACCTTTTTTCTTAATTCTACACGCCAGCCCTAATCGAGCGTTTTTATTTGATACCAAACACTACATACTTCTCACAACTTTTACCAAAAAACAAAAGCCGTTCGATATAGAACATTTTTGTTCATTCTGCACGCTAGCCCTCATCATGACCTAGCCTAATATAACATTCACTGTCTTCAGTAACCTTTCATTTGGGAATATTTGTTCTTTGTTTAGTTACTTTATTAAACATTTGGCAACATTGACTTTTGTAATTCGAAAATACCCAAACACGACATTTTTCTGACAACATTTTGCAAAAAACAAATTCTAATCTACGTAGAACATTTTTGTCATTCGTGCACACCAGTCCGTATTGTGTCGTTTCCTTAAAACCCAAGGACGACCTACTTTTAACAACTTTTTACCGAAAACTGGCCCTTATGGTTTCCTTTCTTTTGATAACAAACACAGCAAAGTATTCAATTTATTTTATTTAGGAATATTTGATTTTTATTTAGTTACTTTATAATTTGGCAACACTGTTTGTATTAAAAAATAGTAGTTAATTTTTAAATTTATAAATTAATATTGTTTACCCTAATACAACTGCCACCGTCTTCAGTGAAGTTAGTTTAGGAATATTTGGTTTTAACTTAGTTACTTCATCACACATTTGGCAACATTGACTTTAGACATTGGAAACGTAAAAATTTATATTAATTAAATACGTTAGGTTTTAAAATTAAATTAGTTGTAACACATTTGCTTAAGTCTATTATTCATGATACTGTTTTTAAATCTTTGATATCAATGTTCTATTAAAAGATATAATCATTTAAAGTTCATAGGCAGATTGTCAAAAGTGACGGATGACGGCGTGATCCTTCTTAAAGTTAGACATGGCCTCTGGGATCCATTGTTTCAAGGCAGCATTTCTGCAAAGTTTTAATTTTTTACACGAAAACTACTAATAGAAAAAATATAAGACACCCAAAAGGCACAAGATCTCATTAGCCCCCACATATTAAAAAAAAAATTATAACAATCACTTGCATGGTTCAGGCTGTAGGCGATTACAAAAGTTACTCGATGCTCGTGATGAATCTATAGATAGATAGATAGATAGATAGATATATAGTGAATGTAATCGTTTAGTATAGTGACTAGCGCATTCTCGGCTACGCCGAGCATTCCCTAGAGCTCCGCTGTCAGTGCAAAAAACAAATGCCGATCGACATGAAACAATTATTTCATATTTGCACGTCAGGCCTCACCGAGACCTTTCATTAGATTGCGAACACGATATACTTCTAATAATATTATGCAAAAAACAAAAGCCGGTCGACATGAAACATTTTTATCATTTATGAACCCCCAACACTCACCGAGACCTTTCATTTGATACCATACACGACATACTTCTGACAACTTTCTGCATTAAACAAAAGTCGATCGACATGAAACATTTTTATCATATCTACACGCTAGCCCACATTAAGACTTTTCATTTGATACCAAACACGATATACTTCTTACAACTTTTTGCAAGAAACAAAAACCGATCGACATAGTACATTTTTGTCAATTCTGCAGGCTAGCCCTCTCCGAGACCTTTCATTTGATACCAAACACGAAATACTTCTGACAACTTTTTGCATAAAGCAAAAGCCGATCGACATGGAACATTTTTGTCAATTCTGCACACCAGCCCTCAACGAGACTTTTCATTTGATACCAAACACCACACACATCTGACAACTTTTTGCAAAAAACAAAAACCGATCGACATAGTACATTTTTGTCAATTCTGTAGGCTAGCCCTCTCCGAGAAATTTCATTTGATACCAAACACGACATACTTCTGACAACTCTTTGCATAAAACAAAAGCCGATCGACATGGGACATTTTTGTCAATTCTACACGCTAGCCCTCAACGAGACCTTTCATTTGAGACCAAACTCGACATATCTTTGAGAAATTTTTGCAAAAACAAAAGCCGATCAACATTAACCTTTTTCCTTAATTCTACACGCCAGCCCTTATCGAGCCTTTTCATTTGACACCAAACACCACATACTTCTCACAACATTTTCCAAAAAACAAAAGCCGTTCTATATAGAACATTTTTGTTCATTCTGCACGCTAGCCCTCATCGTAACCTAGCCTAATATAACATTCACTGTCTTCAGTAACCATTCATTTGGGAATATTTGTTTTTTGCTTAGTTACTTTATTAAACATTTGGCAACATTGACTTTTGTAATTTGAAAATACCCAAACACGACATTTTTCTGACAACATTATGCAAAAAACAAATTCTAATCTACATGGAACATTTTTGTCATTCGTGCACAACCAGTCCGTATTGTGTCGTTTCCTTAAAACCCAAGGACGACCTACTTCTAACAACTTTTTACGGAAAACAAATGCAGATCGACATGACACATTTTTTTTGTCATTTTAAAACTGGCCCTTATGGTTTCCTTTCTTTTGATAACAAACACAGCAAAGTATTCAATTTATTTTATTTAGGAATATTTGATTTTTATTTAGTTACTTTATAATTTGGCAACACTGTTTGCATTAAAAAATAGTAGTTAATTTTTAAATTTATAAATTAATATTGTCAACCCTAATACAACTGCCACCGTCTTCAGTGAAGTTAGTTTAGGAATATTTGGTTTTATTTTAGTTACTTCATCACACATTTGGCAATATTGACTTTAGACATTGGAAACGTCAAAATTTATATTAATTAAATACGTTATGTTTTAAACTTAAATTAGTTGTAACACATTTGCTCAAGTCTATTATTTATGATACTGTTTTTAAATCTTTGGTATCAATGTTCTATTAAAAGATATAATCATTTAAAGTTCATAAGCATATTGTCAAAAGTGACGGATGACGACGTGATTCTTCTTAAAGTTAGACATGGCCTCTAGGATCCATTGTATCAAGGCAGCATTTGTGCAAAGTTTTAATTTTTTACACGAAAACTACTAATAGTAAAAATATGAGACACCCAAAAGGCACCAGATCTCATTAGCCCCCACATATTAAAAAAAAATTATAACAATCACTTGCATGGTTCAGGCTGCAGGCGATTACAAAAGTTACTCGATGCTCGTGATGAATCTATAGATATATAGTGAATCTAATCGTTTAGTATATAGGACTAGCGAATTCTCGGCTACGCCGAGCATTCCCTAGAGCTCCGCTGTCAGTGCAAAAAACAAATGCCGATCGACATGAAACAATTATTTCATATTTGCACGTCAGGCCTCACCGAAACCTTTCATTAGATTGCAAACACGATATACTTCTAATAATTTTTTGCAAAAAACAAAAGCCGGTCGACATGAAACATTTTTGTCATTTATGTACCCCAACTCTCACCGAGACCTTTCATTTGATACCATACACGACATACTTCTGACAACTTTCTGCATTAAACAAAAGTCGATCGACATAAAACATTTTTATCATATCTACACGCTAGCCCACACCCAGGCTTTTCATTTGATACCAAACACTATATAATTGTGACAACCTTTTGCAAAAAACAAAAGCCGATCGACATTGACCATTTTCGTTAATTCTGCACACCAGCCTTCATTGAAACCTTTCATTTGATACCAAAAACCACACACTTCTGACAATTTTTGCAAAAAAACAAAAACCGATCGACATAGCACATTTCTGTCAATTCTGCCCGCTAGCCCTCTCCGAGACCTTTCATTTGATACCAAACACGACATACTTCTGACAACTTTTTGCATAAAACAAAATCCGGACGACATTGACCATTTTCGTTAATTCTGCACACCAGCCTTCATTGTAACCTTTTATTTGATACCAAACACCACACACTTCTGGCAACTTTTTGCTAAAAACAAATACCGATCGACATAGCACATTTTTTGTCAATTCTGCACGCTAGCCCTCTCCGATATCTTTCATTTGATACCAAACACGACATACTTCTGACAACTTTTTGCAAAAAACAAAAACCGATCGACATAGCACATTTTTATCAATTAATCAATTATCAAACTACTAATAGTAAAAATATAAGACACACAAAAGGCACCAGATCTCATTAGCCCCCACATATTAAAAAAAATTATAACAACCACTTGCATGGTTCAGGCTGTAGGCGATTACAAAAGTTACTCGATGCTCGTGATGAATCTATAGATATATAGTGAATGTAATCGTTTAGTATATAGGATTCTGTATTTTATTTGTCTGATAGTTAGCCTGTCAAACTAAGTTTTTTATTACCAGAGAAGGTTTTTTTATGCGTTTTTCTAAGATGACTATATACCAGTAAAGTGCTCGTAAGATAATGAAAATTTTGAGGACAGAAGTGTAATGTACTACAAAAGAACACATGTTCCACAGGTCTCTATATTAGGTTCAGACTTGTGGAATAAATATTGTGATGGATTGTTTTGCATTTTTCGAGGTAATGTCAAAAGGTGATTGCAAGTGAGATACCACTATAGATAGATGTACATCTCAGACAAAGACAGCGCATCAGAGAATGTCTATGTTGACATACTATTCAGAAGGTATTTCGAAAGTGATAGCAAGTGAGATAAGTGAAATAACATCATTGATATTTCAGATAAAAATAATTCTTCAAAGTACGTCGTTGCTATGATAGTAGTAGTGTTGGTATCTAGATAAGTACAAAATAATTGGATCCAGCGTATTCCATTTTGCAAAATGCTGCTATCCCAAGTAACAATTTTTGTCTTCTTTGTCACAATAACTAATCTCTATTTATAAAAACGTTTTCGTCACTATAGATTAGCTGTTTATTTTGACATACTTTTATAAAAGTTATTTTAAAAAGTGATAGTAAGTGAGATAACATCATTGATATTTCAGATCGTGGTGTGAGTATAGTATACGGTTTGCTCGCTAGCCTGTTTATTTTTGTCCATCCTGCGCATGACGTCAGCATCGAGAAAGAACTAGTGCCTGCCATATATTCACTTTGGTTGACAGTTATTGCTGCATAGAAAAATCATATTTTTCAGACATACTTTGCTTTTATCACAAATTTGTCAAATATATATAATGCCCCATTGTGCTATTTTTGGTTGTAATAACCAATAATCCCAATAATTTTCATAACCATTTATGGTAAAATTAAATTATTGCAACTAAACTGATATTGGAAGTCATCGACAGTTGTGTGTGCGTGTTGGTTTTCGTGGGTTTTTATTATTTATTTCAGAGTCGGCATGCCGTTGCTCTGATATCTTTTGTTTCTGGGGGCGCTCGGCATTGCCTGAGGGCCGTTGTTTTGGGGTAGACATCCAGCTGGAAAGGAGAAACCATCACGACGCTAGACAACAGCCTACGAACGTCAAGCAGCGGGTTCATAAAGTGCACTAGGTCGTCTCGACGCCAAAAATCAGGCCTACGAACGTCAAGTGACTTCCCAGTGGAAAGGATAAACCACCACGACGCCAGACAACAGCCTACGAACGTCAAGCAGCGGGTTGATAGAGTGCACTAGGTCGTCTCGACGCCAGACATCGGGCCTACGAACTTCAAGAGACTTCCCAGTGGAAAGTAGAAACCACCACGACGCCAAACAACGGTCTAATAACGTCAAGCAGCGGGTTCATAGGTATAGGTTGGAGAGGAGTGGAGTTACAGACACCAGAAGGCTTACTTTGGACAAGCCAAGCATAAGGGAGTCCTGGATCCGACTCCCCGAGTACAGATTTGGACTCGGGTTAAATACAAAAATATCTTTCTTCTCTCCTTCAGAACGAGGGCGTTTCGGGGGTGGTCCACGATCTAAGCGCGTGATCGCCAAATCTTCTAGAAATATGCATCTTAAAAATGCATGTGCAGGCGCAGCGTCTCGAAATCGGATCCTTTCAAGTGGTTTTGCCGTCTGGCTTGGGCGCCAGGACGTGGAGTCCATGGGCGTGCGGATGATCCCTTGAGTACTTTTGTACATTTCAAAAATATCTAACAAAACATAATATTCTTTGTCATATTACGTATTTATTTATATCAATTAGCAACACCATCTGAAATAACTACATTGGGTCACCTGTCCTAGCGTGAATTTAGCGAAATTTAGTTTAATTAAAATATATCCTTTTATTTATATTGGACGGAATAATATAAATGATCGTGTTGTAATAACAATATATTTTTGAGATTTTTACGAATCATTTTAATACATAATAATTTATCAACTTTACGTTGTTAAAGTTATCTGTAATTACATGAAAACTGAAAGGACATTGTTTTTACCAATGTAATATTGAAATATATATTTGTTATTTAAACTACTTGCTTGGCACAGCCGAACATATTTGAACAAATATCTAATTCATATAATAATCCACGGAAGTATTAATATCATAGAGAATATTCTTCACAGGTAATAATGAAACTAAGATATCAAAAATTTGTTACACTATGATGAGTGTAAAAATACAAACAGATGTCTATAAAATAAATTGTTCAAAAAATTATTTTATCTAAATAACGATTATTCTAAATATTTATAACAAAATTAAACATGCTAGCAATACTGCTTCAATATCTACCTAATTAATTGTAAAGTTTTCACAATTTATGGTTTACTATTTTTCTGTTTGTTTTTACATTAGGTATCATTTCAACAATCCTAATGTCCTAATGATATTATTTGTAATGTGGTAATAAGAAAGTAATAACTATATACTTGCTATTTATAAACATATTAAATCCAAAATATCATTAAGAAATTAAATCGTTTTTTTCTGGCGTCTAGTTAGTCATTGTAACTATTTGGTTTCTGCATATGACCACCATATTTTTAAACAAAAGGGAAGACATCCATTTGGTATCCAAAACTACAAATATAAAATAAAAGGTAATATGAACAATTTTTTTGATTGAAATTAGTTTAATTTCATTATCTAAATATTCTTTTAACATTATATTCTAATTTTAGGTTCAAAGTGAAAATAATGTATATATATAGTGGTAGTATTTATGATATTATTTATGGCTTTTAACCATTATATATATAGTGGCTTAACACCCCCATGGGGTTGCGCCGCTTCCTTCGAAGCTTTCTGGATCCAATTCTATTGGAGTGGATCAATCTCCATTCCTGTTTCTTAGATGTTCTTTATAATATTCCTCCACAACTCCCTATCTCTTGTTTTATTCTTCCAGTTGCTAATCCCAGCTGCTTTCAGATCTTCTTCCACTTCTCTCAGCCATGTTGACCTGGGCCTGCCTCGTCTTCTTCTTCCGCCTGGGCTCCACTCGACTATTGATCTTATTGTATCCCTTTCTTCTGCTCTCCATACATGGCCAAGCCATCTCATTCTTTGTTGTTTAATTTTTTTCACTATATTTTCTCCTTCTAATTCTTGTTCTATTTCATGATTCATTCTTATTCTGTATTCATTTTCTGATACCTTTATTGGTCCTAGAATTGTTCGTATTATTTTGCGTTCCATTATTTTTAGATCTTCTTCTTCTTTTTTTGTCATTGTAATTGTTTCAGCTGCGTATAATGTTATTGGTCTTATTATTGATTTGTATATTCTGATTTTGGTATTTTTTGTTAATAGTTTGCTTTTTATTATTTTTTTATTTGCGTAAAAAGCTCTACTTGTTGCTATAATCTTTTCCTTAATTTCTGTTTCTCTTTCTCCTTTACTTGATAACATAATTCCTAGATATTTAAACGTATCTACTTGTTCAAATGTGTGTTCTCCGATTTTTGTTCCTTTGTTTTCAGCATTCTTTCCTAGCAGCATTATTTTGGTTTCTGCTTCGTTGATTTTTAATTCTATCTTATCTCCTTCGATCATTATTTCTTGCAGCATTTCTATCATTATATTCCTGTTCCTTCGTTGCAATAACTATGTCGTCGGCATATGCTATTATTTGTCCTCCTCGTGTTCTAAGCGTTCCTTTATTTATTTTTCTAAGTACATATTCTAAAGATATGTTGAACAATGTTGCCGATAGCGCATCTCCTTGTCTGACCCCTTTATTTATCTCGATCTTTTCTGTCTCCCCTTTTTGTGTTATAATGCTTATTTTATTTTTCCTCATTGTCATCGAGATTAGTCTTCTTAATTTTGCTGGTATATTTAGCTCCTCAAGTGCTGTCATAAGCTTTTTTCTTTTAATGGAGTCAAAGACTTGCTGGAAATCAATAAATAGCATTTCTATATTCAGATTGTATTCAACAGATTTTTCAATTATTTGTTTGACTGTATGTATGGCGTTTGTTGTTGATCTGCCTTTACTGAATCCACATTGATATTGTCTAATTATGTTATTTTCTGCATTTACTAATCTTCTTTGTATTAATGTGGATAGTATTTTATATACCGTATTCAACATAGTAATACCTCTGTAGTTTTTACATACTTGCTGGTCACCTTTTTTATAAATTGTCACTATTTGTCCAGATTCCCATTCTTTTGGCATCTTTTCATCTCTCCATATTTTCTTTATGAGTTCGTATATTTGTTGTTCCAAGACTACTCCTCCATATTTTATTAATTCAATATTTATTACATCTTTACCTGGTGTTTTTCCATTGTGACATTTTTTTATTATTTCTTGTACTTCTTTTAGCGTTGGCTCTTCTACTATTCTATCTTGTTCATTGTTTTGGGTTTCAAATTCATTTTCATCTTGTGTATCTGTTAATAAATCTTTAAAGTGGTTAATCCAAATTTGTTTATATTCTTGTTCGTTTTCTGCTATTCTACCATTTATATTTTTTATGCCATGTACTTTGATTTTCTGTGTTTTATTTTGTGCTTGAATTTGTTTGTAAAATCTTTTTGTATTTCTTTTCTACCTTTCTTCTTCTATTTCTTCAATCTGATTCTCTGTCCATTCTCTCTTGTTTTTTCTTATAGTTTTTTTGCATTCGTTTCTTAATTTTTCATATAGTTGTTTGTCTTCATTTTTTTTTGTTTGTAGCCATTTTATTCTTTCATTTTTATTTTTATCTGCCATTTTCTTACATTCGTCATTATACCAGTATTTTCTTTTATCTTGTTTTTCTTTTCCTACCCATTTTTGACTTGCTTCCTGTATGCATGTCTTTATACCATTCCATTTTGTTTCTATGTCATCTTCATAATTTATTACTTCTTTTAGATTTTTATCTAGTTCTTGTATATATTTCTCTCTTATACTTTCATTATTCAGATTTTCTGTATTCCATTTTATTTTTTTACTACTATTTTTTGAGGTTCTTTTCACTTTTTGTCTTAGGGTTGCTGCTACCATAAAGTGGTCCGAATCTGCGCATGCTCCTCTGTAGGTTCTTATATCCGTTACTGATGATTGTTTTCTTCTTGTTATAAGTATATGGTCTATTTGTGTCTGCGTTTGTTGATCTGGTGATATCCATGTTATTTTATGTTCTCTCCGGTGTTTAAATTTTGTGCTGCTTATTATCAGATTTGTTCTTGTTGCTAGTCTGCATAGTCTTTGTCCGTTATCATTTGTATTGTCATGTATTGTGTGTCTTCCTGCTACTTGCTGTATATAGTCTTCCTTCCCTATTTGGGCATTAAAGTCTCCTAATACAATTATTGTATCTTCTTGGCATTTTTTCAATTTCTTCTTCTAACACATCATAGAACGTTTCTTTTTCTTCCGGTTTCGCATTCTCTGTTGGAGCATATATATTTAAGATTGATATTTTGAAAGGTGTCGTATCTATTCTACAGAGGCCATTCTTTCGTTTATTGATTTAAAATCTATTATATTGTTTTTCAGTTCATTTAAAATAATAAATGCCACTCCTTATTGACCTTGTTTTATATCCCCTGAATATTTTACAATATAATTGTCTTTTACAATTTCTCCTGCTCCACCCCATCTAGTTTTTTGTATTGCAGCAATATTTATTTTATACCTCAGCATTTCTGCAGCTATTTCCTGCGT
Organism: Stenolophus ochropezus; assembly: GCA_035578165.1. Lineage (NCBI taxonomy): Eukaryota > Metazoa > Arthropoda > Insecta > Coleoptera > Carabidae > Stenolophus > Stenolophus ochropezus. The sequence continues at coordinate 29,374,273 of JAQOWZ010000017.1, forward strand.
TTTTCCTGGTTGTAGCATAGTTCTGACATTCCAGGTACTAATTATAATCTTATTATTATTTTTTGTTTTTTTTACCTTTCTTTCTATTTATTTTCTTTCTTTGACTTGGAATTGCGGGTGTGTGTGTTGGTGCCATTTCATTGTACTTTTTTTCTAATTCCTTTGTATTAGCCATTTTCGTTACCAGGTTTCCTGTTACTTTATTTATGTTTGGTTGCTATGATTGTTTTGATAAATTATTTCTTATTGGTCTTTCATCGTAGCTATTTGTTCTAGGTCTACTTGTGAATTGAGGTCTGACACTTGAAGTTGTTGGTATATCTGCTTTATTGGGTTGTTGTTTTTGTCTCTTTGCATCTTGTTCTTTTTTGTTTTTGTCGTTATCTTCATATGTTTTTGGACTTTTCTTTTGTTCCTTTTCTTCAGAATGCATTCGTTTTTTGTCGTTTTTTTCTTTTATTAATATTGTTGCTTTATTGTTATCTATTTTTATTTCATCAACATATAAATGATTGTATTTCAAAACTGCATGTTTACCCTCTTTTCTTAAGTCTTTCATCAGCGGTATCAATACTTTTCTTTCATCTGCAATGTCTTTTGGATAATCTTCTGATATTATTATTCTTGTTCCTTTTAAAAACTTTCGGTTTGCCAAAATTTCTATTAATTTCCTTCTTGTTGTTAATTTTATTAGAACCGGTCTTGTTTTATTTGTCTTTTTTCCTAGTCTATATATATTATCAATATCTCTGTTATTTATATCTATCTTTATTGTGCTTTTTATTAGATCTATGCAAGCATTTTCTAGTTGATATTTATTTCTTTCTTCTTCTATTAGGCCAAAAATTAAAAGATTTTTTTCTCTATTTATTTTTTCCTGTTCTTTCCAATTTTTTTCTACTTTCACTATTTTACTGGTAAGGTATTCTAAATTATCTGCTGTGATATTGAATTTAGTATTTATCTCTTTTTGTATGTTTGCTAATTCCTTTTTTAAATCGGCTATTGCATCTAGGATTATTTGAGCATCCATTTTATTAACTGAAGGTATGCAATTCTCTTTACTTGCTAGTGTTGCTTGCTAGTATTGCTTAGTGGTGTTCTATGCGTCGTCAGTTCAGTTTGTGTTATCACCTTACTTGATTCGGGCGGTAACCTGATATCTGCCGCTGGCTCAAAACACTACTTTGCAAAATGCAATTCTTGATTATGCTTTGCTGGCAATGTAGCTCTCTTGAAAGAGTATGTGTATAACCTGCAAACGGCTAATAATTTTTATTTGCTTTTTAATCTTTTATCTGACGATACTTATCTTTTCCTTTATATCTTCCTTTGGGGTCTCTTCTTAGTAACTTGCTTTATTTTTAATTGCTCTCTATATCCTTGTATTTCATATATTTTTTAAATTCTTTACGGAGCACAAACTCATACGTGTTGACACCACGACACACACACTACTCTCTTCCATCGCTAGATGTCTCAGCGCAAATATTTTTCGCTAGCTATTTCTTCTAGGGCTAGAGCAGCGCTAGATTCTAGCACACCGTTCAATTGGTTTGCTAGTCTAGCGCTCGACAGCGCTATACCGGCTGAACGCACGCATAGTTAAGTACCGTTCACATAGAGATTAGTGCGGTTGCAGTGCCGTTGTTGTAATGCAGAATGCTTAGCCAATGCAACTGAGCGCGAGCGTTCGAATTCAAACTTAGTGCAGAATGCGTTGGTAGTGCCGTTGTATTGCAGTGTATAGAAGCTTGCAAGGTTCTAGCTTTCGCACTACCGTTGCAATACACCACTGCAACTGGCCAATTAGAATGCATGTGGATAATTACTGGTTGCGCATAATCATAACGCGCACCTGTCACTTCTTCAAATTTTTTCTTGAGGTTCGTTAGTTTTTTATTCAGTTTAACGTAATGTTTTTTTTTGTAAAAAAAACTATGTCCATTGATGATGTTTTAGCCTCATAAGCAAATATCCGGCAATTTGGGACAAACGTTCTACAGCGTTTAAAAATAAATTAAAGAAAGAAAATTAATTTAAAGATTTAGCAGAAAAGTTAAATATAACAGGTAAGTTTTACATAAATAAATTTCTAGTAATTTAGCAATTGTATAATTATATCTTTTAATGAAAACTGACTATGTGTTGAGATGCACGCGCAGAGTATTGCAAATACTACAGAAATCTTCTGTACTGTAGCAACTACAACCGCACTAATCTCTATGTGAACGATACAAATCTTCTGCAAGCGCACTGCCCTTACACTACAATACAACGATACAATACAATTGCACTATGCCCTATCTGAACGCACCTTTAGACTTTTGCTACAGTTAATAACCTTAGGAAAACTATGAGCTATGAGTATTCCTCAATTCTGTCGCGAAAATATCGAACCATATAACCAAGTAGTAATACTTTACTATTTCCCATGAAAAATCGTCTAAAGGATACTGGCTAATTGTAAAAATATTTTTCAATATATTGTTAATAACATAATAATAACAATTTTCAATAATAAATTGATCGAAAAAGAAGGACCCATATAATATGGCCTTAGTTGTATTTTGTACAATTATAACAAAAAATTAAAGTTTAAATAAGAATAGTTTATATAACGTCAATATATTTATGTCAATACAATCTGACACTGTCACCTAATAACGTATGAAAGCTATATATATATATATATATATATATATATATATATATATATATATATATATATATATATATATATATATAAATATATATATATATATATATATATATATATATATATATACAGGGTGTTCCATTTAAAAGTGCCACCATTGCTATCTCGAGAACTATAAGAGCTACGAGGTTGGTTAAATTAGCAAAGAACCACCATTTTACAAGACTAATACAATGAGCAAAAAAATTTTTTTTTTCAACCAGTGGTTCTCAAAATACGGGACACAACTTTCTTATTTTAAATGGGAACATATATTTATTTTTAGGTTATTCGATAGAGAATTTTTTTTTGAATTATATATATATATATATATATATATATATATATTATATATACACACATGGTATACTACGCAACCATCAACACTTGAATGTACCCTACTAACACTTGGCAACGTTGCATCAGGGAACATTATGACGTACGATCACATTTTCGTGAAAGAGACTATACAAATCAATCAATGCAATATGATAAGACTAAAGAACAAGTAAGATAATTTTATATCTTTCTTAATACTATTTATTTACCTACAATCAATACTTTACCTTAAGGTTTTTTAAAATTTTAAAAGAATTTTTAAAAATTTTGTAACTGCATTTCTAATTTCACAGTAAATTGTTCCAATACTTTGATCACCTTTTAAAATGTTCTAGTTAACACAAAACGAAGAATCATTACATAATATGAAAATTGTAAGTGTTGAAAATTTTCGTGGTCAAGGAGCGACGAAACCAAAGAGACCTAGAAAATCTAATTTGGAAAATCAATCAGAATGGGAACATATAAACCTTTCTGATTCTACTAGAGCAGTACCTATCGGTTTATTAAAAAATGGTAGCTGTATATCATTGCGACCAATTAAAATAGGACAAAAGAAATACTACATATCGAATATTTGTGGCTTCGATTGTATTATTCAGCTTCTTTGTGCAGCTTATTGCGACAGTAATAGTATTAAACAATATATTGACTGTGACTGTGAAATTGATGATGGTTTTAAATATATTATTAAAACTTTAATATTAAATGGTCGCATTAACAGATATATTTACAAAACTAGAGCAAAGATATTGGTAAATATTCTACCATCTACTCAGCAGCCAAATGATATTTTTCATATTGATGCAGCTTGCACGATAAAAAATCTATTAAATGTAAGTTTATTTTACAGTGGATGTCCAAATTTTTAGGGACAGTTTATATGCTTCAAATTTCAATTTAAATGAATTCATTACATTCATCATTTGGTTATTCATTCATAATTTGGTTAAAAGTGATTTTAGATAAAATGAACTAAGAATAATTTTTCGCAAAAAAAGACCGAGATTATGAAATGGGGAGAAATATTTAATAACATATTAATTTTAATTTTATGTGAAACTTTAATTTTAATTACACCCTGTAATAACCAGAAAATAGTTTTATTTTTATTTTAGGTAACACATTCCCAATAAAATGTAGAAAGATACAAGCTTCATAACCCCACGTTTATAAAAAATCATAGTTAGTTAGTGGTTAACCAAATGAAAATTATAGCACTGTCCCTAATAATTTGGCCAGCCAGTGTAATACCTAATTAAAATGTTTGTTACAAACTTTTAAAACTTTGTTACTACTATTCATTTGTTTCAGCAATTGAAATTGAAAAAATGTCTATCGCCATCTATTATTGAAAATGGAAGTTGTTTAAGAAATACATATACATATAAAAATATTCATGAATGTTCCACTATTAGTATTATTTTGAAAGACGACAAAACAATTGATCATTTAGGAGACAATATTAAAAAGCAAATATCCACAAAAATATCCCAGTGCCCTGAGTGCGCAAATGCAAAAATATTAATTTCAAATTAAATGAATATATAATATTTATTGAAATAATGGATAAGTATGGTATTGATGTAACTTTGAAATTAACAGACATTCCTGGATATATAAAGTTCAGTGAACAACAACAACAGCGAACATATGTATTACAAGGTGCAATGGCGCTTCCTGGTACCGGTACTAAAAATATAGAATGTGTTGGACACTTTATTGCATATATTCTACGTGCAAATGGAAAATGGGAAATATTTAATGATTTGTGTGATAAAGTGGAAACCAAATGTTCTCCTAATAAGTCAGTTACACCTGTCATGCTCATTTATAGGGTAAACGAAACAAAATAAGAATAATTAATTGTTAAAATCTATGTATACATCATTAATATAAATATTTTGTTAAAATTTATCTTTGTTGAACTAGCTGATTTTTTTTAATAAATTTTCAGTTTATTTTATAACCTGTGAATTTATTTATTTATCCAACACTTTTAACCCTTATTCTAGTCTACTTCCTTGTACGAAGTAATAGGAAATATTGCAATCGCGAAAATTTTCGGTTTTCAGTTTTCAACGGAAATATCCATTTTGACCTTCCCTGAATCCATTTTGACTAGTTTCGTCGTGACGTCTGTACATACGTATGTATATGTGTGTACGTACGTACGTATCTCACATAACTCAAAGATGAATATCCCTAAAATTCTCAAATTTTGTATATGGGACTGATATAACATCTAGTTGTGCATCTCCCTTTTTTGTTGCAACCGGCAGTGCCAAAAGGGCACTTTGCTCGTAGTGTTTTTTTAAATTTTTCAAATAACTCAGAAACGATTAACCGTAGAATGTTGAAATTTTGATTATGAAATTGCTGTAATATATAGTTATAAACCTCCATTTTTGGTTCCAATCGGCCTGTCCTAAAAAGCAGTATAATTTTGGCAAAATCATAATAAAATTAATAATTTAGTTGGCTTTTAATTTTTGTAGGAAACATTTGATTTGTTAAATTGACATTGACAGCTGGCAAAATCTGAGAATTATGTACGAAATAAACGAAAACAACATCTCTTTCTTTACCAGTTTTCCACCGATTACAATAATTTTTTGTACTGAAATAAGGTATAGTGATAAACATTTTCTTTTAAAATTATCCATTTTGAAGGGATGTTCGAAGGTATGAAACGAATGGAATTTGAAGCACGATTAACCGTGGAATGATCTCACTTTTAACCGAATATGTTTAAATGAAATGCAATAAAAAATGTGTATAATTTAGCGTACAAGGAAGTTATGTTGTGTCTACATCAGATTTTTTACGATATTGTACGGCACACGTGTTTTAATAAGGTATTCCAAAAGGTTAAATTAAAAAAAAAATATTTTGCATATAAAATTTGGGTTAAATAGAGTGTAATTATGTAGTTTTTTTAATTTATAAATATTTATAAGAAATTCCAAAAGTTAAAAAAGGTTTTATCCTGTGACATCATTACCCGAAAAATAGATTGTAATGCACGAAACGAAATACAGATGTCATGCTCAAAGCACTGCAAGTTAAAGGCAATCTTCGAAAATAGTGAGCCAGTGCGCATGTCCAAGTTTGGAATGTAACTAGTACATTAAAGAAATTTGACGCATGCATAAAAAATTCAAAACTGACAGCACTGACAGTTTGATTTTTGTTAATTTGAAATTTTTAGTCTATCATCGAAGCACACTACTAAATACTTATAGACAATCTGATTTGAATTTTTTTTATTATAATCAAAGGTTTCAGAAAAAAATAATACATGATTTGTCAGAAAAATGCCTGTACTTGACTCGACAGTAATGTTTCATTTTCCTGACTCTTATGTAAATAACTATTTTTGCCACTGGTCGGTAGATATTTTTAATATTTTTTTTAAAATGTTCTACAAGGAAAATAATTGTTTATATTATATTTAATAATAACTGTCTAATATTGTGTAATTAATAATTTAGTTTAATTTGATAGGTGGTCACTACTTCAAGTAAACTACTCTTAACTTTGCGAATTTAAAAAAAAAAACTTTTTGTGATCAGCATGTCGTACAGTATATACCAACGACATAATATGACTAGACAAAACTTCACTTGGTTTGTTATGTTTTCGTTAAGCCAGAAAGAGAAACCTGGAGATAGATATAAAATGAAAGTATTGTTCGTGCATTGCTCACTAGAGGCGCCCGTGCTTTTATGATTAACATTAGAATTGGAAGTTTGAAATTTATGTGTTTCAAATATAATCAAATCTAACGTGTCATTGACAAAACAAAAACGTAAATAATGATAAATAACAAAAAATAATGACAACTACACTAACTACAGTGACGCTTCTAGCGAGCAATGATCGAACAATATGTGTTGTGGAACACCTGTATACATGAAAGAACAAAACACTTGTTTTGCGATTTTCCGAAAATTTAATTAAGGGGAGTGAAAAACGGGAGTATTTTTTTTAGGAATACCTATACCGGGTGTCCCAGCTCGACAGACACATGGGAATTTTACATGGGAAATCAGTTAATTATGAATAGTATCTCCCCAGTGCAAGATATTAACTTGAAATTTTGTATACTTATAGGAGAATATTAATTCTATGGATCACATTTATTTGAAATATGCAATTTCGTCTGCAAGGCGAGATTTATTAAATTTAAAATCTAATATTTTCGTTCAAAATCAGTCAGCCATGGAAATAACAGAAAATATCTATGTGACAGTTCTGACAGTTAATGACATGCCATTGTAGATATTTATATTTTTGTAATATTGGTATATTATTTAACAAAAAGAAACTAAATTCAGCTTAAATAATATTAAAATACATGGAATAAGAATTAAAATCAGTGATACTTCACTAAACTGTCAGATAAATATTTTCTTTTATTTCCATGGCTGTCTGATTTTGAACGAAAATATTAGATTTTAAATTTAATAAATTTTGCCCTGCAGACGAAATTGCATATTTCAAATAAGTGTGATCCATAGAATTAATATTCTCCTATAAGTATACAAAATTTTAAGTTAATATCTTGCACTGGGGAGATACTATTCATAATTAACTGATTTCCCATGTAAAACTCCCATGTGTCGGTCGGGCTGGGACACCCGGTATACTTAGGAATATATATTTATTTTTGGAACGTTTTATTGTCTGTTTAATACAACTCGAATTCTATTTGTAATACTAAGCACTCACTAAGATGGGATTTTTCAAAATTAGGCGTCTTAGGCCCAGTTTTTCCACCTCAGGTTAAAGTGTCGGTTACCTTAACCATCGGTTAATAAAAAAATATCGCATCGAAATAGTAAATAATGTATATTTTTCACAACTTACATCAGTTTTTCGGTGCGATATTTTTCTATTAATCGAAGATAAAGAAAACCAGCACTTTAACCAAAGGTGGAAAAACCGACCCTAAGGGGAAAGAGAGGGTGGTAAAATGTGTTTTCACGGATTCCTTATACATTCACACAACCTACAACCAAATTTGATAAATTTCTCCATGGTATTTTGCATTATGTTATATTAAATGTATGTAGAAGGTGAATATGCAGAGGTACTACTTAAATAAATAGATTTGTTGTTGTACCTCTACATATTCACCTCCTACATACATTTAACCTACAACCAGTTTGCACTCAACATCTGTTTAAACAATATAATGTATCATATGTCTATTTGAGAAGAAGGAATTAAGAGCATATACATTGCGCAAGAAGTTCCCTGGCCCGAAAAGGAAGTAAAGGCTGTGACGGAATTTTTCAAAATTAAACCCCTAAAGGAGGAAATGAAAGGGGTAAAATTTACAGGCATTATGCTCCGTCTAAGTTACAATAAGGCGAGCAAAGCCGCGGGTAAAAGCTCGTTATTTATAATTGTTGTACCAGTGGAGTATTTAAATTAATAGTAGCAGCACTTAAGTGCCACGTTGAAATGATTAAAATTCCATGTTGGGGGGGGGGGGGGGGGTTAGTTGTTAGGTTAGCTCCTTCAAATGAAATTATTTATATTAGTTGTACCAGTGAAGCACTTTTATTAAAAATAGCAGCACTTAAGAGCACTTTTCTAGCACTTTCAGATGCTACGTTGAAATGATTTAAATTTCATGTTGGGGGGCGGTTGTTAAGTTAGCCCCTCCAAGTGAAATTATTTATAATTGTTGTACCAGTGAAGCACTTTTATTAAAAATAGCAGCACTTAAGAGCACTTTTCTAGCACTTTAAGATGCCACATTGAAATGATTAAAATTCCATGTTGGGGGGGCTGTCGTTAAGTTAGCCCCTCCAAATGAAATTATTTATAATTGTTGTACCAGTGAAGCACTTTTATTAAAAATAGAAGCACTTAGGAGCACTGTTCTAGCACTTTCAGATACCACATTGAAATTACTAAAATTCCATTTTGAGGGGGCTGTCGTTAAGTTAGCCCCTCCAAATAAAATTATTTATAATTGTTGTACCAGTGGAGCACTTTTATTAAAAATAGCAACACTTAAGAGCACTTTTCTAGCACTTTCAGATGCCACCTTGAAATGATTAAAATTCCATGTTGGGGGGGGGCTGTCGTTAAGTTAGCCCCTCCAAATAAAATTATTCATAATTTTTGTTCCAGTGGAGCACTTTTATTAAAAATAGCAGCACTTAGAGCATTTTACTAGCACTTTCAAATACGACTTTGCAATTATTGAAATTCTCTATTGGGGGGGGGCAACTTAACGGACCTGATTCTTACAATATTTTTGAATTTTTTGAAAATCTTTCATTTTTGTTAAATAATATCTATAATTGCTGGAGATTTTATTATCCCGGAATTGGTGTCTGATGATTTGAATCAAAAAGTCATATATGTAATAATTTCTTATCATTTTATAATGCCAAGCAATATAATAACATTTATAACTCTAATAATAGACTTTAGACTTGGTATTATCTAATGTTTCTTGCAATGTTAAATCTGATAATTTTTTATTTAATATACAGTATGAGCAACATCCATCTCTTAATATTATTGTTACTTTTGACAAAAATATTTTTGTTGACTGCTTGCATAATGCTACATCGTAGTCATTTAACATTAAAAAATGTTTTGTGATGTAAACTCAGTGTGCTATTCTTTTATTCCAATCTTCATTCGATAATCAAAGAATGTGATTCTTTAAAATCTCACAGAATTTTAAACTATCCGGTTTACTGCTTTACGTCACCAATCATGAAAGCTATGAAAAGGAAAGTTCATTTCTTAAAGATGTACAAAAAATTTCCACATAATACTCATTACTATGAAAAATATAAAAACCTTAGAGCCCAAATTAAAAATGATGTAAATAGTTCTTATAATAATTATGCACGAAATTGTGAAAAGTCAATTATTACTGATCCTAATAAATTCTGGGGATTCTTTAACGAATAAAGAACTTTTCTATCTACTTTGAATTTTTATGATCAATTGTTTAATAATCCATCTGATATTGTACAAGCTTTTGCATCTTATTTTCACAGTGTATATTCTCTTCCGTTAAATGATATTCTACCTGAAATAATTCCTACTTCAAATATTCCTATATCACTCAAAATTATATCTCCTGAGGAAATTGAATCAGTGTTAAGTAAGTTAAAACGTAATCTGTCTTGTGGACCAGATTTAATATCTAATTTAATAATTAAGGACTGCGCTTATCCATTCTTTCTCGTCCTGTTTCGCTTATTCGCAAATTTGGCAGTTCAATCCAATGTATTTCCTGATGTTTGAAAAATTACACGCGTAACTCCCGTACATAAGTCTAGTGATAAATCCTGCATTCAGAATTAAAGACCTATTGCGATTGTGTCTAACTTTAGGAAAATATTTGAAAGCATAATAATCTACAGGTCAATATACAGTCAGGTAAGATACCAACTATCCTTCCGACAGCGTGGTTTCATATCAAAAAAATCAACTACGACAAACCTTTGTTACTTTACTCATTTCATTTCTTCCGCCTTAGATACCAATGCTCAAGTTGATACAGTTTATACAGATTTTGCTAAGGCTTTTGACAGAATAGATCATAACATCTTAATTCATAAACTAAAGTTTTTTTTCTGTAACTGCTTCACTCATTTCTTTGATTTAATCTTATTTAAATAATAGGAAGTTTTTTAGTTAATTTTTTAGGAAAACAGAGTTCTTACTTTCATGTTCCTTCTGGTATTCCCCAAGGATCTAACCTTGGCCCCCTTCTGTTTTTACTTTTCATCAATGATATTTTATTTATATTTAAAAGTGAAATTTTAATGTTTGTTGACGATACTAAAATCTTTCGTATTGTATCGAATCTATCAGATTTTTTGGGGCTTCAAGACGACCTACAAATCTTAGAAACCTGGTGCCGAATAAATAATCTCGATCTTAATGTCAATAAGTGTAAGGTGATGAGATATACGAGGAAGAAGACTCCTATATCTTTTAATTACAACTTATGCAATCAGGTTCTGGGTAAATGCGAAACAATTTGTGATCTTGGTGTAATATTTGACTGTAAAGTGACTTTCATACTGCACATATGTACAATCGATTACATCCGTCAGGCAACAGAATACTCGGGTTTATTATCCAATATACGCGTTCATTTCTTAATATTCAGGCAATTTTCTCACTTTATTTCTCTTTAGTAATGTCTAACTTGTTCACTAATTTGGGATCCACATTATGATATTCATAGTAAAATATCTGAATTTGTACAAAAGGAGTTTTTCAGATACATTTACTTTAAGATTATGAGGACATATCCTGATCATCGACTTCCTTATGAAGGTCTACTTAATATTTTTAATCTTAGATCATTACAATTTAGGAGATGTTTCAATACTGTAGTACATGTATCTAAGTTAGTTCTAGACACCGTCGATGATTCTATATGCCAAAGTTACTTGAATATCTTTGCTCCAGTGATTAATACCCGCTCGTCCTGTACTTTCTATATTCCTACTGGTAGAACTAAATGCTCAAATGTGTTCATCGATAATTCGTATGTGTAAATTTAGTAATCTTTGTTGTGATGAAGTTGATATATTTTCTTCTTCGTTTAGTGAATTTTGTAATAAACTTCGTACCTGCAACGTAACTGTTTAATTAATTGTTTTGTATATTATGTAACCCTATTAGATGATGACATAATAAATATGTGGCGAGTTCCTAACGGAATCTCTCACGTTGTAACAAGAATCTTTTATGATAAGAAATATTATAAATACGGGTAAAGAGAATAAATGTGATCCTTTTTTCTATGTAACTTCAAAGTTAGAACTGCTAAATAAACTCTGTGTTAAAAACAAAAATTGTTTTTTTTATTATATGTCGAACATGTAATTGGCGCAGTCGTCTGTAGGGTCACAAATAAAGAAGGCAGCGTGCTTGAAAAACTTGCCGTAAATCTGTACAACGCTTTTTTCAATAATTTCAATTGTTGCTTAGTGTGATCGAACCAATTAACTAATACTACGAAGAAACTGGAAGCCTAACAAGCAAGAAGCCTTCGTAAAAGCAAAGCTATACCAATAAGCCTTCGCTTTAATCACCGATCAACTTAAACAGTGGTTAGAGAGGTCTATTCATATGACCCACCGATCAACCTAAACAGTGGTTGCACCAGAGGTCTATTCATACGACCCATCGAGCCCACCAGGCCAAGCAGTTCGTAGAAAGAGATATCTGTCAACTGAACGTCATCAGCTCCTCGCAACAAAGGAGATGTCAACAATGCATACACTTATAATAAGCCTGAAAGTCTCATTGTTTCTCTCTAATTTAAAATTAAATGTCACATAACGAGTCACAGTCATCTGATACAAATCATGAACTTGAAGTAATAAGTACTTTACTAAATAATATTAGTTTCCAATCAGAGAGGTTGAATAACCCTGAAACTCATAGATAGATATAACACAAATAATTCAGAAACAAAAATGACTACCTACACAAATATTAAAAATCTTGCTAGTGTCATTCCTGAATACAATGGTGATGTAAATAGATTACCAAATTTCATAATTCAAGTAGATTTGTTCTACGAAATTTTGCAATCGACATTTATTAATACATTAAAAACAAAATACGCTTTTTCATTAGTTTTAAGTAAATTAACATATAAAGCTGTAAATTTAATAAACGAAAATACCTTTAGAGACAGGAAAAATTAAAAAAAAAATCTATCTGAAAATTTCAAAGATATACTCACCAAAGAAACTATTTTATTAACAATTTTTAATACTAAAAATACGAATAAATTCCACGATACTTTAATACAATTTAAAAATGATTTTGCCAAATATAAATTATAATACAGCTCAGTAAACTATACTAATAAACGAAATACAAGAATTAGTCGTAAAACATTTCATTACATTACTGCCAATTCACGTTCGAGGATCCTTTATTACTAACAACCCCACTACACTAGAAATGTGCGATAATTTACTAACAAATGATTATAATTATGCACTTCAAACTTTTAAAAGACCATTGATAAGACCAGATAACCCTCAACAATCGCAAAAAAAAATCCACAATAATACACCTCCACAAAAATTCCCTGGGAAACAATTCCCTTCACAACCCATAAATGTTCAACAGAATTATAATAAACCAAACACGTCTTTCGCTCCTAGACAAAACGCCTACAATGGTGTTAGAACCAGGTAACAATTTAAACCTCAACCTATGTCTGGAATAACAAAAAGCACAATTCCCATGAGTACACAGACAATAAAACAAATCTATTTGCAAGAAAATATCGAATACGAACCGGTCCATAGAAGCCCCAAGCCAAGAAACATAGTTATGACTTTAATCGCGAATAATATTCCTGTTATTAAATTATAAAGTATTAATAGATTCAGGATCAGAGGTAAATCTTATTACCGAAAATATGTCAAAATTGTATAAACAAAAAATTGTAAGTGAAAAAACAGACAATTCAAAAGTACATTGCAAAAATTCCATAACTTTAAAAAATTTTAATCAACGTCAAAAATTTTTTAATCATACTTTTAATAAAGGTTGTGATTTATTATTTGGTATAAATATATTAAAAGACGTGAAATGCGAAATAAATTTTGCTAGTAAAAAAATATAAATAAAAAAAACAGAATTTCCATTTATTCCAACGTCATCAGGATCAAATTTTCGACTAGAACATTTAAATAATATTCAAAAACAGGAAATTAATAAATTATTAGAACAATATCTTAAACTGTTCTCAAACGATGGCGAAAATTTATCATGTACTACTCATACTAAACATAAAATTTTGACTAAATTCAATACTCCTGTATATACGAAAAACTACAGACTCCCATAGATATAAGAGAATGACATTAAAGATCACGTGAAAAACTTATTAAAAACGGATAAAATTAGAAAATCAAACAGCTCCCATAATTCTTCTATTTGGATTGTCCCGAAACAAACAGACTATAGAAAATTAATACTTTCTATCGAACATTGATACACTATTAGACAAAATTGGCAAACCAAATTTTTTTACAGCCCTTGACCTACACTTGGAATTTCATCAAATTTCAGTAGAAAAAGACAACATAGAAAAAACCGCTTTTAGCACCCCATCAAGCCATTACGAATTTGTCAGGATGCCGTTTGGGCTTATCAATGCACTAGCGACCTTCCAACGAATGATGAATGAAATTTTAGGAGATTTAATTAACAAAATTTGTCTTGTCTATATGGACGACATCTATATTTTTAGTAAAACGGAAGAAGAATATTTACAAAATTTAAAACTTGTTTTCGAAAAACTAAAAGACGCAAATTTACAAATAAAAATTGATGACTGAATTCATGAAAACAGAAATAGAATATTTAGGATTCGTTATATCAGAACAAGGTCTTAAACCTAATAAAAAATAGAAGCAATTAACAAAATTACATTTCCGAGAACACAAAAAGATATCAAATCATTTTTGGGAAAGTTATCGTAGTACAAACGTTTTATATCTAATTTTTTAAAATTAACGAAACCTTTTACCGAATGTTTGAAGAAAAATATAATAATTGATATAACTAATACAGACTATCAAGAAGCATTCCAAAAATATAAAGAATTAAGTAGTAATCTTCCTATACTAACCTTCCCTGACTTTTCTAAGTCATTTATCTTAACAACTGACGCATCAAATTACGCCATGGGTTCAGTACAAGATAACGTAGAAAAACCTTAAACATACGCTTCAAAAACTTTTAATAATCACGAACAAAATCATTCTACAGTGGAGAAAGAATTAAAAGCGTCACGAAGCAGTTTTATTTGAACAGTATTTTTGAACGTAAATTTGTTATCAAATTTACCGAAGCTCTACTTTCCAAATATTTTAAAACTATTGCCTAAATTTTGCATTCGAATCAAACAACCGCACAAGGCCAGCGCGTTCATGTCTAGTAATGGCAGAACAACATGGAGTTTTATTTGTTTATATTGTGGTTTTTTGAAGTTGTTCTGCAAACCATTACTCCGATTTTCTTTATTCGAACACCATGAGATGCAAGACAATGTTCTACGTAGTGTAGTGCCAAACACATTGTAGTGGTTTTTGTGAAAGTGGAGTTTTGAAAAACATAACCATCGAACAAGTGTTTGAGTTGTAGTCAAGTTACTCGTTCAGTTAATTTCATGCAGCGAAATTAACTCGTTTAGTGACTTACGGCAATAGTAAGTGTTTTTATTACTGTTTGTATCGTATTAATGTTAAATGTTATTTATTTATATTTATATATTGTATTTGTAATTGTTTTGCGACTATGTTCACCTCCGATGATGAGTACGAGGGGAAGGAGGTGAACATTTATAAAAGCGCGGTCGTTGACCGACTCGTGGCTTTTTTGAGTGAGTTTTTGGCCAAATAAAGACGTAACAAATAAAAGTTGTGAAGCAGAGTTTTTTTATTTTGAAATATTTTTATTTGTTTTCCTATCCTTCCACTGGTGAACGTAAGGTTGGTGGAAGTGAAATATTTATGGAAAAATTGGAATAGTTTTTTGCCGTTTTTCACACCCTTATGTGAGCAAAACGTGTGTGTGAAAAAAATCGTTCATTTTCATCCCGTGCACGAGTTGTGCGTAAGTTGCGATAGCTTGTGGATTCCGATTACTAGGGGCGAAGAAGAACTAGTGATTGCGCTACCGCTATCGAGATAATTTTGAATGAATTCCGGCGTAGAAAGAATCCTTGAATCCGTCATTTTGCTTCGTGAGCCGCGGAACAGGATTCGGCTTGTCCATCGGCCACCGCCAGGACTAATCAAGGATAGTTCTGCTGAATTTGGTTTTGCGTTCTTTTTACCTCATCCTTGCATCGCGTGCACGTGGGTGAACGAGCAACGCAGGTTGTAAGAATAACCGATTTTCCGCACATAATTTTTGACGCCCGAACAGGGACGTGGGTATTCCAACCAGTGGAGATTGAATTAAAAACTTACTGAAAAAAAAGAGCAACGTGCATGGAAGCAGTATGTTCCATCGGTCATGCAGGAACAGGTGATGAGTGCCAATCCAGCCTATACAGAAGCTGACCATTTGGGTATTACAAAGACCATAGTCAGGGTAATGGCTACTGTTCTACTGACCAGATATGTCTCGAGACATCGCCAGTACGAGCGTAGTTACAACCAGCTGTTACTGGCACGAGCAAGGGCTAGATATTACCGGAAGAATACAGATGACAAGGATCAGGACGCCGTGGGACACAGGTAGTGTCGAGGTATTTTTTTTAGGGCCGTAACCCCGTACAGCAGCTACCCCACTGGTGAGGTGGGCGATTGGGACTGTTGTAGCGAAAGTGATGCCGAGGATCATGGGGGCCATGGGACACGGGTTGTGCCGGACCGTTACCCCCTACAGTAGTTGGCCAAGGGCTTCCTCTCGTGGCTCGACGACGCATTGGATTCGTCTGGATATCGAACACGGGGAAGGGCGACAGGGCTACTGTAGCGAGAGTGATGCTGAGTTTTTTTTTAGGGCCATTTCCCTGGACAGCAGCTATTCGGATAACTCTTGCGTGGCTCGACAGGTGCATTGAGTTAGTCGGGATATCGAGCACGACGAAGAGCGTTGGAGCTGCTGGGGCGAATAAGATCCAGAAGTTAGTCATCTGTAGACAGTTCGGCAACCTCAGATGGAAGAAAATTGGCTCGGTGAAGAGGATTGGCAGTAATGAAGGTCGTTTAATGATAACTTCTTTTATTTTTAGAGTCCGCATTTGGTATCAAACAAACACACGTTTTACGTCCCATTGTGTTTGACGATCTGTGTTTGTGTACCATGATTGGTGAGTTCTACACCCGATGAATGGCCAAAGACCGTATCGGTGTACATTAAATCAATACGCTGTATATTGTAACCTGTTTTTTTATGTTTTGTTACGGTTTGTTTGCAAAACCAGAGCTAATGGACTGTAGGAATAGTGCCAGCTAGTCAGTACCTGAGAACGCGACCCAGGGATTCAAAGAAAGGAACGTCGAGAGACGAGGGCGCCGGGAGTAACGCAGCGACAGTAGGAGCCGTCAACACTGCTGCAGAAGTGGCGACACGCACCGCTGATCGTCATGCAGGTTCACCTACGGCAGATTCAACGACATCACCGACTGGATACCGAAGAACGCGTAGGACCTGGTGCCCCTGCACCAGCGGAAAAGTTCGCATTCGAATACACTTTTCTACGCTGGGCGACGACACACTCAAAAAAGCCACGAGTCGGGCAACGACCGCGCTTTTATAAATGTTCACCCCCTTCCCCTCGTACCCATCATCGGAGATGAACATAGTCACGAAACAATTACAAATACAATATATAAATATAAATAAATAACTTGAAAGGAATTTGATATTGGAGACTATGGCTTTGTTTAAATTGAATTTTCTTTATTTAAAAGACGACGTTCCGGTTCTGATTGGAACCATCTTCAGGTCTACAAAATTGTTTAAATACATCAGAATTACATCATTTTCATATGAACTAAATTTCTCATGAGTTCCATTGTTGTTTACTTTTTTGTTTTCCAATCTTTACCAAAGATGGCTCTGCCATCAAACTCATGCCTCTCCGTCCTTCCTGCATGAAGTGAGGTTTACCCACGAAATTCAGTATCATATGACTCTCCAACATGTTGACATGTTGGAAACAAATTTTAAATTTTAACTTTAAACTTATAACTATACAGTAATTTCACAAACATTGTTGTTAACATAGGTAAGCAAATATCCATGTAATTCTTATGTAATTCTGCAACTTATGAAAATATGTAATTCTGATGTATTTAAACAATTTTGTAGACCTGAAGATGGTTCCAATCAGAACCGAAACGTCGTCTTTTAAATAAAGAAAATTCAATTTAAACAAAGCCATAGTCTCCAATATCAAATTCCTTTTAAAATATCTAATTGTTGGCTTAACATTAAAAAATTTCAATAAATAAATAACATTTAACATTAATACGATACAAACAGTAATAAAAACACTTACTATTGCCTTAAGTCACTAAACGAGTTAATTTCGCCGCATGAAATTAACTGAACGAGTAACTTTACTACAACCCAACCACATGTTCGATGTAATGTTTTGCAGAACAACTTCAAAAAAACCACAATATAAACAAATAAAACTCCATATTGTTCTGCCATTACTAGACATGAACGCGCTGGCCTTGTGCGGTTGCTTGATTCGAATGCAAAATTTAGGCAATAGTTTTAAAATATTTGGAAGGTAGAGCTTCGGTAAATTTGATAACAAATTTACATTCAAAAATACTGTTCAAACAAAACTGCTTCGCGACGCTTCGCCACAACCTTTCAAAATTAATTAGCCAACCTTTCAAAATTAATTATGTAACCGGAGATGTAACTGAAACAGATATATTTTGTCATTGCGTTTCTAAAGATAATCCTTTTGGTAAAGGATTAGCTTTACAAATAGACAAACAATTTGCTAGTAAAAAGGACTGTGAGAATAACTATAAAAACCAAAACATGATTATTAAAAATTTTGAAAATAATATCATATTGTGTTACTAAGAGTAAAAGTGATACTTTGTGTGGCGAGTAAGGAGTTTGCACGACGAGAGAATGAGTCGGACAATTGCATGCGAGGCACACGAAAACACTTTTACTCTGAATAACACATTCTATTTTTTCTTCATACGTAGAAATTTTAAAAATTTATTTCTATTTGACGTTTAATATGTAGGTTACCTGTCAGTTATTAATAATTTTTAGTAACTTTATTCTTACGTTATCTAGTTTTTATAGTGACATTTTGGACGATATTACAGATTTCTATTGTACAAATTACTTCTTATTGGTTGATTCTCTATACGGCGGCGAAGAAATTAAACGGCGGCTAGAATAAAAAATTATATTACGGCAGCGTATAAATTAAACTTCAACCTTGTCAATCACGTCACAGAAGATACCTACAAAGAAGATGCTAACTTGAAACAGGTAAAATCTTGTCTTACTACTTTAAGGGATTATTTAATCATAAACGACCTATTTGTAATTAATATGCCATATGTATCATGCGGGCTTGACAAATTAGAAATACTAAAATTAATTCAATTATTAAATAATATTTTTAAAGGTACTAATATCCAAATTAATATTTACGAATTACCTCACAATTTCACTAATTCACAAGAAATCGAGAATTTTCTGAAAATTCATTCAAATGAATCAGTAGATAGCTCATAATAATGTCGAAGATATAGAGAGAGAATTAGAAAATCTAACAACCGACACTGTTCATTCCTCACCAGAAGAACCTATAAATGGTTTAAAATTCTTAGAAAATCGGATTAACGTAGCTAACAATCAAATAATAATACAGGAAGATAAAAAAATAACGTAGAAATAAAAAGACTATTTAATCATAAAAAAATAAGAATTATATTTTCATTAAAACCAGAAAATAAAGAAATATAACTGTTTGAATTTATTCAAAATTATATAGCACTTAAAATACGATATCATTGTATTTGCATGGACGAAATTGCTAGCATTTCAGATAAAATAATACAGAGTAAATATGAATTCGGAACAATAAATTTAAATAAACAAGTTGAAGATGTAGAAAACGAGAATGAACAAGACGAAATAATATTTAATTACCCTCACGGAAAAACAAGTCATCGCGGTATTTTAGAAACTTACGACAAATTAAAAACAAAATATTATTAGCCAAAAATGTTAGAAACTATAACAACAATCATAAACAAATGCGAAACTTCTAAAAAATGCATATATGACAGACATCAAAATTAGAATATCAACTTACTCCAACCCCCCCAACAACCTGATGAAATCATAAATTTAGATATATTAACCCCCGACTCAAAATACTATTTAACAATATTTGACCAATTTTCAAAATATGCTCAAATATATTTTAAAAAATAAAACTTGTAACAATATAATAAATACAGTTTTAAATTTTATTAGAGCAAGAATACAACCACAAACAATCATTTGCGACTCAGGGAAAGAATTTGATAATTTACCGTTCAAAATTTTCTGTAATAATAACCAAATAAATTTACATATTACTTTCGTTGGTAAACCGAAATCAAACGCAATAGAAAGACTACATCCCACACTAATAGAACATTTGCGAATTTTATTCAAAAAATGTCCAAATAAAAATCTAGATGAAAAACTGACAATAACTGTTCTAGCTTACAATGACACCACACACTCCATTACGAAATTTTCAACGAATGAAATACTATACGGTAGAAATTATTCACATAATCGACCAATAATGGCCTTAACAGAAGAACAACAAATAGAAACATTTTAAAAAAATAAACTGAACGAACATGATAAATTACGAAATAGAATCGCGAACGAAAAACTAAAACGTTTTAAACCAAATAATACCCACACAAAATTCCAAAATGCCTCTCACGCTTTCCTTAAACAAAATCCTAAATTGATAAAAAAATTCAAAAAACCACTGTTCGAAAAAGTAAAAACTGAAAATTACAATGATAAGAATCATACCACTGAAGTAAAAGGAAAGGTTTACAAAAGAAAAGTAAAAATTGATAAACTAAAATTATAATTTGTTACATATTAATACCCTTATCTCACAGTCAATTCCTTCAAGATATCTCTGATAACAACGGAAACAAATTACTAAAATTAGGTAAAACTCAAATTAATGAATATGATATCTGCGGCTACTTTTACTATGACAAGCTACCCTAATTCTCAAATTTCCAAACTATCACTGACGTAATTAAAACTTTTAACAATAATTCCAAACCATTGCAAAAACTAAATCTCAACGCATTCAATGGAATGAAAATGATTTACGAAAATACAGAAAATCAAATCAACAAGTTAAAGATTCATAAAAGAAATAAACGAGGACTAATAGATTAGATGATAGATAGATAAAATCCATCTCCAGAAATCTAGATCAAAACGACGCAGAACATTATGACCAATTATTTGAACAAATTAAAGAAAATTAACAAAATTTATAAAAATAAAAAAAAATTACATTATTTAGAAGATGATACTAAACATTTTAATGAACAAATTAACAATATAAATAATCATGAAAAAGAGTTTTCTAACCAAATTCAATCTTTAAAAGGACAAATTAACAAACTGGAATATAAAGATGCACTATTTTCACTCAATTCAAAATTACAATTAATAATCTCTTTGGTAAATCATATTCTAATGATTATTTCTCAAATAAACGGAAGTATAAATTTTTGTTCCCTGAACACTTTCGATGAAAGGCTAATATCTTTTGAAATTTTAAAACAAATGTTACCTATGTATGATTTAGTCGAAATTTCAAAACTATTAATACTCAAGTGTAATCATGATAAAAATAAAATATACTTTATAATAACTATTCATATAATGTCAGAAAAGACTAACGATCTGTATCAAATGGCAATGATTCCCTTTAAACAAAACGACATGTACTATTTATATGACCAAGAGATAACAACGTATATTGACAATAATGTCAAGGTTGATTATTGTTTAATTAATAATAAGCAATATTACTGTAGAACTAACAATATAAAAATAAGTAAATGTACTAACCAATTGTTGTACGGCAATAATAGTAAATGTGAAATTAAACAAATAACACCCCACAATAATATCATTCGTATACCAAATTCTAATGAATTAATTATATTTAGCCCTGATAAACAGAATGTGGGAATTGTAAGATTAGTAAATGATTCGGAAAGAAAAATGAAATAGTTTAAACCAAACCATAGGATGTTTATTCACAAATTAATGTCTACAATGATATTTTTTACATGTCATAAGTGATATATATTTGACAGATCAATCAATAACAACAAAACGTATTTTATCACTACAATGGCTAGATGGAGAAACGAAATCCATCACACGTTTGAATAAACATCCTATGGTTTGGTTTAGTTTAAACTACTTCATTTTTCTGTCCGAATCATTTACTAATTTCACTAATGGTAGCCGAGCGTAGTTGTATGGAAAAATAAGAGTTTGCCAGAAAAGAAGATTTCGTGACAATTAACCAGCCAATCATACTGAGTCAAGACCAGTACAGAGGAATAGAGAAGATAAATTTAAATATAAAGTATTCATAAGTGAATAACAATGGCTGGGGTTATAATTGTAATCTTGGGAAAGTTGAACAATTGACAGATAGTATCTATTTTTTATGGGCATTAAGGATTGAAGGAATTTTGCGTGCTAGTAAATTATGGAAAACCATTATCAAGGGAGACGAGCTGCCTCGCGGAATCAAAGAAGACGCAGGGTACAATGCGGCTGAGACGAAATGGGACAAATGGGACGACGATAACGCTAAGGCGTATATAACAATCATAAATACCATGTCAGAGGACCAGGTTATGAAGTACTCAAAAATAAAGAATGCCAGGCTATTATGGGAAACTATCGGGGGAAATATGGCCGCTAAGACGAAGCAGCTCCAATGAAAAGCGCTTGCGACCTAACTCGAATCAAGATGGGACCCAAAGAGACAGTAGACGAATATATGAACCGAGGAAAAGCAATCCGAAATACCTGCGCCAAAATGGGTAAAGAAATTGATGAATATGAATTTATATTTTATATAATGAGCGGACTGAGGCCAGAATACGACCAAAATGTTTGCATCATGGAGCTGCAGCAGGAACTGAAGACGTCCGACATAAGGGAAGCCCTCAAACGAGAGAAAGAACGTAGTCAGTTAAGAAGTTTTGAGAAAAAGCTAGCAACGGAGGCAGCGATGTACTCTAGAGAGAGAAATGGGCCGCGTAGAGGATGTTGCAACTGCGGACGAGGCGGTCACATTTCCAGCGAATGCAGGAGTCAGCCAAAATGTTTTAACTGTCACGAGTTCGGACACAAGTCCAACACCTGCTCCAAGCCTCAAACTAAAAGCGATCGAGGTAGCAAGATCCAGAGAGGAAGCGGAAGAGGAAGAGGTAATGGACGTAATATGGAGACGGCAATGACCACATTTGAGATAAAGAGAAAAGATGATAGAGACGCATAGAAGAAGACAACAGTAACGTGGCTACTTATCTCAGGAGCGACGAGCCACATGATAGCCGATGCTTATCACTACGAGACATATAAGCAAGACGAACGCGAGATTGGTATAGCAAAGAAAAGAAAAGTAATAAAATCGATGGGAGTCGGGGACATCGTATTAGAGGCAAGTGAAGCGAAAACAATAAGATTGCAGAAAGTTCTTCACATACCCGAGCTGGACTGCAACCTGTTGTCTGTAACGAAAATAACGGATAACAACCTAGGAGTGATGTTCGACGAGGGCTGCGCGAAAATAAAAAATAAAAATAACGAAACAATAATGAAAGCAAAAAGTCAAAAGCTGCTCGACATGGACCAAATACTGCACGCCAGCTTTCACCGAGGCCTTTCATTTGTTACTAAACATGACATATTTCTGACATATTTTTTCAAAAAAGAAAAGTCGTTCGACATGGAATTTTTTTGTCATTTGTAAACGTCATCCCTTACTGATAACTTTCTTTTGATAATTAACACAGTAAATTGTTGAATTTATTCTATTGGAAAATATTTGATTTTGATTTAGTTACTTCATACTGTAGCGATCCTAGGGTGGGGCGCGGGCGTCGGCCGCTAACAGACAGGGCACAACAAGTCCGTCCGCTCCCCATTGTTCTGTTTTCTAGAGAACTGGCGAATATTTCAGAATTAAGTGTTTTACTTGAAATACCCGGAGCAAGAGATTGCGAAGACAGTCTTGTGTTGATACGTGTAGTGAACAGATGGTGATATAAATAAATAGATAGTGATATAAATATTGTGGAAATAAATATTGCGTAGTTTTAATTGTTTAAATAAATTATCTTCGAGTTTAAGTCTTCATTAATAATAATTACTTCTAATTTAGTGTTTATATTTGTTAATTTTTAGTGTTAGTTATTTTTAATTATTCTTTATAATTCATATTTCTTTTATTAAACATAGTTATATAAATATTACTGTTTTAATTAATTTTACACTTCACCTAAATACATAAAACGTTACAATTGGTGTCAGGTGTGGGGTTATTAATAAATTGTGAAGTGTAAATAAAAATAAATAAAATGGCGACAAAACAAGTAAAATTAAGTGAATTAAAAGTGGCCGACCTCAAGAGGGCGTTGCAAAAACGAGAGTTGGAGACATTGGGAACCAAGTCTGTTCTACAACTTCGTCTACGCCAAGCCTTAATAGAAGCTGGTGAAAATCCTGATGACTTTTTATTCGAAATTGATGATATTGTTATAATTCTGAAAGAAAATACTAGAACTTTAGAACAAATGAAAGAAAGTTCTAGAACATTAGAACAAAACTTAGAGGAAAGTTCTAGAACTTTGGAAGAAAAAATGATGGAAAATTCTAGTACATTGAAAGAAGAATTAATAGAAAATTCCAGAAGTTTAGAACAAAAACAGGAGGAAAAATTAACAGAAATTTCTAGAATATGGGAAGTGAAATTAATGGAAAATTCTAGAACTTTAGAAGGGTGACTAAACGAACAACTTAACGAACAATTGGAAGAGAGTTCTAGAATGTTAGAAGAGAGAATAGAAACTTACGAGAAAAAAGTTGAAGAGTTAAAGCAAAATTTCTCTAAAATTACGCCAGCGGTGTCAAATTCTGATATAGCTAAGACAAATGAAATTCAGGAAAAGAAACCAGAAAAAGAAAATAGTATTAGAATGCATATAAAAACACCAGAATTTGACGGCAAGACATCGTGGGCGAATTATGTAAAACTATTTGAAGCCGCTGCCAAAGCAAATGGCTGGAATTTCAAAGAGAAGGCTACAGCGCTGACAGTTTCGCTGCGTGGAGTCATCGATATCCTACAAACTTTAAAAGAAGATAAACAAGAAGACTATGACCAACTTGTAAAGCGATTGGATATGCGATATGGCAATGCGCATTTGGAGCAGGTGCACCAGACACAACTGAGAAACCGGTATCCGAATTCTAAAGAAAACTTGCAAGAATTTGAAGCCGACATAGCTCGTTTGGTTCGTCTCGCACACCCTACAGCTCCTGAAAGCGTTTTGGAATGCCTAGCTACACAAGCATTTATCTATGGGGTCCGAGACAATGAAACTCAGCAGACACTACGATTGGCTCGACCAAAAACTCTGATTGATGCACTTTCATACGCTTTAGATCATGAAGCTGTAAAACAAGCTTCACGTAACCAATCGAGAGTGCAAAATATCGACGCTGAGAGGATTGAAGACACTGAGCATCTAGATGACAGGATCAGAGGAATCTGAAATTCATGCTACTGGAAGGAAGAAACTCCGCTTTTGGAATTGCGGTGAATTAGGTCACCCGCAAAGGCTCTGCAGAAAACAACAGAAGAAAGCAGAACCAAGAATGGAAGATCAAGCTAATAGCATCTATGTAGACGGATCTATCGACAGAAGGCCATTTAAAATGTTGCAGGATACGGGTGCGACAAAAACAATAATCACACCCGACTTAGCAAGAAAACTATGCAAAAAACATCTACTTCCAACAAAGTGGCAGATACGCACAGCCACCGGAGAACAAGCTACCGCATCTGGAGAAATAGATTTGAGCATCACTGTTGGAAACACGTACTTTAAACATCGTGTGCTGGTAGCTGACGTGGAAGATGAATTCATTCCTGGAATGGACATTATGAAAAAGCATGGATTTAACCTTGACCTGAAGAATGGTGTGATAATAGTCAATGATGAAGAACTAGTATTAAACCCACGAGACGACAATCCCATGCGAGTATTAATAACGGAAGATGTAACTCTTTCAGAACGGAGTGAATCAATCGTGGAAGCACAGCTACAGGGTAGCTTCTGTGAGGGAAACATTGTCATGCTCCAGCCGAAAAACGATGATGCCAAAACTGGGACTGGAGTTGTAATTGGAAAAGCCTTACCCAAAACCGACAAGATAATCCCAGTTCGAGTAATGAATATAAATTTTTATCCCGTTATACTGAAGAAAGGGACCATAGTAGGAGAATGCTCAGCGGTATCATCGATTATTCGAACTATGAAGGCCAAAGGCAGCACATCCTGTGAAGTTCCGAATATTCTATTAAAAGAACTGTAACATCGTTCCAGAACTAGACTGCAGACCAGAAAACCAAGGCTAAGAACTTAATTGGGAACTTTCAAGATGTGTTTCAATTTGACAAGAAGGACAAAGAACGAACCAATGTAGTCCATCATAAAATAAACACCGGAGACGCAAGAACCATCCGTCAAACAGCAAGAAGACTACCACTGGCTAAACGGGAAGAAGCGGAAGAAATTATAGAGGACATGAAAACGAAAGGTGTAATTGAACCTTCAAGCAGTCCATGGGCTTCACCAGTGGTGCTAGTAAAGAAGAAGGATGGCTCTACAAGATTTTGCGTCGATTATCGTCAACTTAACAACGTGACGAAGAAGGATAACTACCCGCTACCCCGAATAGACGATACACTGGACACATTGGCAAGATCAAAGATCTTCTCGACTCTTGATCTAAAGAGCGGATACTGGCAAGTGGATTTAGACCCAAGAGACAAAGAAAAGACGGCATTTTCCATCGGTACCGGTCTTTGGCAATTTACTGTTATGCCATTTGCGCTCTGCAATGCCCCTGCAACGTTTGAAAGACTTATGGATCCGTGTTGGCTGGACTGTCGTGGAAAACATGTTTCGACGATATTATTGCGGTAGGAAAAACGTTCGAGAACTTGGAAAAGGTTTTCCAAAGATTGAGTAAGGCTAACCTGAGACTCAGTCCAAAGAAGTGTAACTTATTTAAAAAAGAAGTTTATTATCTTGGACACGTAGTTTCTGGTAAGGGAAATGCAGTTGACTCGGAGAAAATAAGGGCTGTGAGTGACTGGCCTATACCGAGAGATAAACACGAATTGAGAAGTTTCCTTGGTCTCTGTACCTGGATTTGCCAACATAGCGAAGCCATTGACAAGGCTTACTGAAGAAGGGAGAAGATTTATCTGTCAAGCCGCATTCAAACAACTTAAATATTCCTTGACAAGCGCACCTGTCCTAAGTTATCCTTTACCAGAAGGAGAATTCGTTCTAGATACAGATGCCAGCAACGTTGGAATTGGTGGCGTTCTTTCTCAGATACAAGACGGGCAAGAGAAGGTTATTGCCTATTTTAGTAAGACCTTGTCAAAACCAGAGAGGAATTATTGCGTCACCAGAAAAGAACTTTTGGCAGTCGTGAAATCCGTGGAGCACTTCTACAAATATTTGTACGGTAGAAGATTTCTTATAAAAACTGACCATGCTGCTCTCAAATGGCTGCTACAATTTAAGAATCCTGAAGATCAGGCAGCTAGATGGATTGAAAGATTACAAGAATATAACTTTGTTATCAAACATCGGGCAGGCACAAGCCATCGTAATGTTGACACATTATCAAGAAGACCTTGCCAAGACGAAAGCAAGCATTGCAGTCGTCTAGAAGAAAAACTTTCCATCGTCACCAGAACAACAGTAGTGGGATTCTATTGTGGTTGAAGAGGGCCTCCTGAAACGTGTCATAAAGAATACTGAAGGTACTAAGAGTAGGATCCAGCTGATAATCCCTAGGAATAGAGTACCGGAAGTATTGGAGTAGATGCACGACGTATCTGTACATTTTGGAGTAAGTAAAACCCTTGAGAGATTGCGCCAACGATTTTACTGGGTAAATTGCAAAGAAGATGTTAAAGAGTGGTGCAAGAAATGTGTGGTCTGCGCGGGAAATAACGGGCCACATAGGAAAAAAAGAGCTCCAATGCACCAATATAACGTTGGAAGTCCCTTTGAACGCATTGCGATTGACGTGGCCGGACCATTCCCAGAAACTGATAAGGGAAATAAATACATAGTGGTAGAAATGAACTATTTCACTAAATGGGTTAAGGCTTACCCATCACCCAACCAGGAAGCCGTAACGGTCGCTGAAGTTTTGGTAAAAGAATGCATCTGCCGATTTGGAGTACCACGAGAGATACATTCCGACCAAGGAAGGAATTTCGAGTCTGCTCTGTTCCAAAATATCTGTGATATTAGGAATAAAGAAAACACCCGCAGTCTGATGGCATGGTTGAACGGATGAATAGAACAATAAATCGGTATTTGTCGAAGGTAGTCTCTAACCATCAACGAGACTGGGACCGACATCATCATCTGTTCTTGTTGGCTTACCGTTCATCCGTGCATGAGACAACAGGGCATACACCAGCTAACACCTTATTCGGACGGGAGTTGCGCTTACCATGCGACCTGATATTTGGCAGTAAACCCGGTGAAGATTTAGCCGGGGAGGACTATGTAACGGACTTACGGAGAAGAATGAATGATATCCATGAACAAGTCCGTACAAACATTCAAGGTGCCAGCGATCGGATGAAAGACCAGTACGATGTCAACGCTAGGGTTTCACCAAGACAAGAATCTTGCTATTTTGCGCAACGTCTTGTCTTGTCTTGCATTACGAAGCAAGAAATAAAAAACATTCTTGTCTTGTGGATTTCTTGCTACCTTATTTCTTGTCTTGTCTTGCTGTCGCGCTAGTTGAGGGAACTGTAGCAACAGTATAGGTAAATTAAACATTATTTAATAATCATGTGCAAGTCGTATGCCGATATTTTAAAATTATGCTCGTAAATAGTACTTTCTGGAAATAAATGTTTATTACCCATTTTTCATGTTAATCAATGATTTTTATATAAAAATGAATTGAAGTAAATTATGATTTAAATGTGGGTATGGCCAAATTCATAAATACTTATTAAATTATTTAATAATAATTTCTCCAGTAATGAAAACAAAAGTCGATGATAAAGTATAATAAAAATTTGAATTTGACATATATGTCGAAAATAAATTCGAAGCCTTATACCTTTGAATATATAACACTATATATTCAAAGGATATACTTGTAACTATTCTAAGTTTGTGAATATGAGCATAATTCTGGTAGGTTTCTCGTATAAGGATCACATGTACATAGTTATTTTTTTTTTAATTAAAATTTTTATAATTACGCCAGTCCCACCTATCAACAAACTTACGCTATTGCCATCTATTGTCATTCTCTATCAACATAAATCATAACCTCAAACACTCTCCTATATTTACGAATTTATGAGTATTAATAATTTAGTTCGATACAAAGAATATCCCAGCGTTCGTATAAATAAATAAAGCAACGCGAAATATAAAGTACATTAAAAAATTTGAGAGTAAGATTTCTTGCAAAATGTAGCAAGAATTCTTCTTCTTCCTGAACTTATTTCTTGTCTTGTCTTGCTTTTTCAATGTTGAGTCTTGTCTTGTCTTGTCTTGTTTTTAAGCAAGACACAAGACAAGAACAAGACAAGACCAAGAATTTCGTGAAACCCTAGTCAAGGCTGAAAAAGGTGGTTATCAACCTGGAGATTTGGTGTGGCTTTACAATCCACAGAGGCCTCGTGGTTTATCACCGACACTGCAAAAGAGTTGGGAAGGTCCCTATGAGATCATAAAGAGAATAAATGATGTGGTCTACAGAATTAGGAAAACACCTAATTGAAAGCCGATAGTAGTCCACTTCAATCGGTTAGCCCATTTCGCTGGTGATAACTATGACGATCATCGTGGAGCGACGGTTCACCGAGTTCTACCTGAGGAACCTACATTTGAAGACTTCATGGAAAGCCATTCCACTGGTCATAAGGTACGGTATGGCGTGACACGAGAAGAACAACGAAATGTGTTCACCGTGTCCCCAGAGTATTCCATCGCTCATTGTGCAGCGAAAGACATTAAAATGTCCCGCGGCATCGCTTCAGTTTTTAAACGAAAATTTGGACGAGTACAAGAACTGACCAACCAACGTCCAACTGTCGGAAAAACGCTACAACTGAAGGATGATAACGTAGAACACAAGCGGTACATTTACTATCTGGTTACGAAACAATACTCATATAAGAAGCCGTCATACCGCAGTTTATTGGACTCGCTGTGCGATATAAAGGACCATCTGTTGCAGAACGACATCATGAAGCTAGCTGTACCGAAGATAGGCTGTGGATTAGATGGTTTGGATTGAAGAATTGTTAGAAGCATGTTAGAGACAATCTTCCGCTTTACCGGAGTGGAAATTCTAATCTGCAGTTTCAACTCTACTGGGCAAGAAGAGCTCAAACGGACCGTCGACTGTTACTTTTTCAAGACTTCCAGGCGCACCAAGGTTGATGCGTGCAGATTTCGTCATAACGAACTGTTCCGGGACGAAAACAGTCTTAAGAAGAGGGCAATGTAGCGATCCCAGAGTGGCGGCGCGGGCGGCGCCGCTAACAGACAGGTCACAACAAGTCCGTCCGCTCCCCATTGTTCTGGTGTCCAGAGAACTGGCGAAAATTCCAGAATTAAGTGTTTTACTTCAAATACCCCGAGTAAGAGATCGCGAAGACAGTCTTGTGTTGATACGTGTAGTGAACAGATGGTGATATAAATAAATAGATAGTGATATAAATATTGTGGAAATAAATATTACGTAGTTTTAATTGTTTAAATAAATTATCTTAGTGTTTAAGTCTTCATTAATAATAATTACTTCTAATTTAGTGTTTATGTTTGTTAATTCTTAGTGTTAGTTATTTTTAATTATTCTTCATAATTCATATTTCTTTTATTAAACATAGTTATATAAATATTAGTGTTTTAATCAATTTTACACTTCACCTAAATAAATAAAACGTTACAATACCACATTTGGCAACACTGTTTGGAATGAAATCGTAGTTAATTTTTAAGTTTAATTTATTATTGACAATCTTAATATAACTGTCACTGTCTTCAATGAAGTTCATTAGGTAATATTTGGTTTTTATTTGGTTGCTTCATCAAACTTTTGGCAAAATTAACTTATGTAATGTGAAACGTCAAAATATATAATAATTATATGTGTGTTATAAATTTAAAATATTGGTAAAATCTTTGCTCAGGACTATTATTCATGATACTGTATTCAAATCTTTAATAAATATGTTCTATATGAAGATTCAATAGTTTAAAGTTCATAGACAGATTGTCAAATATGACGGATGATAGCGTGATTCTTCTTAAATTTAGACATTTCACAACAAAAATATAGTACCCCCAAACGGCACTACTTCACATCAATCCCCACAAATTACAAAAAATAACAACAATTATTTACATAGTTGAGGTTGTAGGCCTTCACAAAATTTTCGCAAATATCGAGATCAATCTATAAATAGATAAATAGATTATGAATCTAGTCGTTTGGCATAATTTGCCTCAGTGAAACAGTTACATCTGATGACTAACTTTATTTCTGCACGCCAGATATTGTCGAACACGACATACTTCTGACAACTTACTGCAGAAAACAAAAACCGATGGATATGGCAGTTTTTGTCATTTCTGGAAGCCAGCCCTTACCGAGTATTTTCATTTGTTATTAAACACGACATACTTTTTCCGTAAAACAAAAGCAGATCAACATAAACTATTTTTATAATTCTGCACGTCAGCTCTTGCCGTGTGCATTCATTTGAAACCAAATACCATATACTTCTGAAAATTTTTGCAAAAACAAAAGCCGATCGACCTGGAACATTTCTGTCCTTTCTGCACGTCAGCCCTCAACGAGAACTTTCATTTAAGACTAAACACCAGCTATTTTTGACAACTTTTTGCATAAAACAAAAGTTGATCAACATGGACCACTTTTGTTAAGTGCATTTAGCCTTTGCCGAGTGCTTTAATTTGATGCCAAGCACGATATACTTCTGACAACATTTTACAAAAAACAAAAAGGCGGTCAACATGAACCATTGTTTTCAATTTTGACCTCCAGTGTTCAACGAGATCTTTTCTTTGACACCAAACACGATATATTTCTGCAAATTTTTGCATAAAACAAAAGCCGATCAACATGAACCATTTTTGTCAATTCTACACGCTAGCCCTATCGAGACCTTTCATTTGATATTAAACATGATATACTTCTGTTAAATATGATATACTTGTCATTTTTTGCAAAAAACGATCGGCATGGACTTTAGTCAGTTTTAAACGACTGCCTTTATCGTTTTCGTTCCTATGATAATAAACGTAAAAGTGTTGAATTTATTTTATTTAGGAACATTTTTCATTTTCATTTAGTTACTTTATAACACATTTGGCAACACTGGAATGAAATCGTAATTAATTTGTAAATTTATAAGTATCATTGACAATCCTAATATAACTGCCACTGTCTTCAGTGAAATTCATTTAGAAGTATTTGGTTTTTATCTAGTTACTTCATCACATATTTGCCAACATTGACTTCTGTAATTTTAAATATCAAAATTTTTAATACTTGAAGTTTTTGATTGTTAAGCCAAAATTATTGAGAGACAGGAGTTGTAATTGGAGTCAAATGGCTTTAAACGTTTATTGAGAAATTATATATTCACAATGACAACGTTTCCAATCTGGTTTGAGTCATCATCAGATTTTATTACAAAGTAAATACAAATACATACTCTCACCAATCACACAATAGGTTGATAATATTGTAAACAATGTAAGGAGTCATAAATAAAGATAAATTAATAAAACTAATTCAACGTGTTGACATGTTGGAGAGTTAAGATAAACTAAAAAATAAATAGATGGTAAAACAGCGAACTTGTGAACATATATAACTCAGGACCGACAGAGACAACTTTATTACTGATTGGTGAGAAACAAAATAAAACGGCAAATGATGAAATGTAATAATAGTTATTTGTGTACCTAGTGTGCAAAATACTACATTGCCGCACGTGCATAAAGTTTGAAGCTCGAAGCGCAGCTGAGAGCTTCAAATATGCTAGAGCGGCAATGTTATTTTGCACTCATGGTACACACATTATTTTTCCTACAACTGTTTTAAAATTTAAAAAAGGAATTAATAACATAAGTGTAATATTCTAATCATTCTAATATGTGTTATTTCATAATTTATATATAAAGTTCATGGCGATTGTCAACAGTACATCAGTTGCAGTTGTGTGTTATATTTACAAAATACCACTTTTAAGCAATCTAAAGTGTTTGCCAGTTGCCACCCTAGGTTGCTAAATACATTACCGCACGTGGTTGCTAGGAAAACTACTTTACCGCACGTGGTTGCCAAGGAAACATTAGTGTAGTTTAGAAATTACATGTTTTGCACATCGAAAACAATGAAGAAATGTCAAGTTTTTTTGACAGTTGTAGGAAAAGTATTAAACTTGAAATAAATATTAAATATCAGGCAATTAAATCACAAATGTTAGAGTACGATGATCTAGAATTTTGATAATCAGATTTATTGTTAATTTATTTGTCATCGCAATTGATGTAACAGCTTTCAAAAAATAATATTTCATTTAGGTTAGCTTTATAATGAAGAACTTTGAAATTTGTAAGATCTAAATTGTGATTAAGCGATATGTTATGGTCCACCATGGCACTATGACAGTTGTAAAGTTTAGTAATGTTGAAAGAATGTTGTTTAATACGTTTGTGAATATATTGCTTGGTTTTTCCTATGTAAGTTGAATTATAAACTTGGCAATTCAACTTGTAAGCAACATTGTTACATAAATGTTTATCCACTAAATCCTTCAGTCTGGAAAATAATAAACTGGTGCTACTAGAGGAAGTAAAAGCTACATTTAGGTTAAGTTTAAACGGATAGATCATAAATTAAATATTGCAAATGTTTGTAATAAGGTACTGAAATAAATTGTTTACAGTTATTGTGGGCTGGAATGTTATAGTAACTATTGTTGTAAGTTTGATTTTTAAGAACCTTGTTATGGTTAGTTATGATGGTAGAAATTAAAGTTTTGGGATAGTCATTATTCTGTAAGGCATTTAGAATGAGTTTAATATTTCCATCATGGAACTTTGAATCTGAATGTAATATAGCTCTGTCTACTAAACTGGTTATAACTGATCTTTTATATTTTAAATGGTAATATGTATTATAATTGCTCTTATGCTTTGTCGTGAGTAAACGTGTGGCCTTGACGCTCCGTGCAGTGCAGTAAAAAAAGTTAAAAAAAAAAGTTTATTCCTCGATTGTCACATTTAAAATGTCTGGCACAAGAAACATGACTAACATTGTTGAGACAACTATCAACGCTTTACTCTCTAATGAGAATTTTGTTGATAAACTTCTTGACAAAATCATGGAGAAGTTCAACAAACGTTTGGAGGAACAAAAATCATATTACGAAGGTGTCATTAGTTAATTATCGGCGGAGGTGAAAACCTTACAAGATCGACTGGATCAACAAGAACAGTACTCCCGACGGAACTGAATCCGAGTCTTTGGAGTCCCAGAACACCTGCATGAGAAGCCTGAGGAAGTAGTTCGTGCAGTGTTTAGTGACAAACTATCTGTGACTGTTGCCCCAGAACTTATTGAACGTTGCCATCGTACCGGTAAGCGTTTTAATACTACAGACAAATCTAAACCCCGTCCCTTAATAGTGAAATTCACCTCCTATAAAACCCGTGAACTAGTTCTTCGCAATCGCAAAGGACTGCAAGGAAGTCCAATTACGATCAAGGAGGACCTGACCAAAAGCAGACTTGAACTTTTAAAATTAGCGTCCAATAAATACGGTTTTAAAAATGTGTGGTGCCAGCATGGTATTATATTTACGAAATTGGGTGGTTCAATAAAAAAAGTGACAAACTTTGATTTTACTGTCATATAATTATTTAGTTAAAAAAATTTATTTCTAATCTGGAGCGTCAATCAAAATTATGTGTAACATTTACTTTTAATCATTTCAGTGATATTTCTATATATATATATATATATATATATATATATATATATATATATATATATATATATATAAATATAGTTAGTTTTTAGTTTCTGTTTTAATTAAATTTTTTTGCTAAGGTTAACATCGGTCTGCAATTTAAAACTTTGTCCGATTTGGTTTTATGTCGTTGGATTTACCTACTGAGGTCAATAAACTTTATATTTTTATTCTGTACTTTCTTAGTTTTTTTGCATAGCAAACTACATTTTTTCTGCATCAATTTGTTGTGAATTTTTATCAAAATGTTAGAGGTTTGTGCACAAAACTTGAACTATTTCGCAACAATTTATTTTCATCTTCAATTGACATTGTGTGCCTAACGGAAACATGGCTAAATGACAATATATATACTTCAGAGTTGTTTACGCATGAATACACCGTATACAGAAAAGACAGGGACGTACTCAGAAGCGGCAAGAAGCGTGGCGGAGGTATAATATGTGCTGTTAACAATAAATTTAAATCTGTTCCTGTTAATATTCCTTTACATCCAGATTCTCTTTCCGATTTAGTTTGTACTACAGTCCAGGGGTAAATCACAGAAGGAATTTTTGTACACCAAACTTCCCCAACCAGATACTTCCCCCATACTTCCCCATACTTCCCCGTACTTCCCTGTACTTCCCTGTACTTCCCCATACTTCCCCCGTACTTCCCCATACTTCCCCCGAACTTCCCCATACTTCCCCGTACTTCCCCATACTTCCCCGTACTTCCCCGTACTTCCCCATACTTCCCCATACTTCCCCATACTTCCCCGTAGTTCCCCATACTTCCTCATACTTCCACCAAAATATTTATTCATGATTTCTAATGATATGATTTTATATTTTACTACTAAAAAAACACAACCAAATAACACCACAAAATACAATAAATATTCACCGTACTATTTAAAGTTTGTAGTGAGCGCTTCATTGTGCAGACTCACAACATAACGTCAAGTGAAAAACAACAGTCTAATGTAGCCTCGATACAGGGCTAACCTCGAAGCAAGCATTAATCTATGGTGCAGCCCTCCTCCTAGCCTCATAAAGGGTGCAAGCGAGGATGCAGACATATTTCTGTTTATACATTTTAATATTTTTTACTTGAACTTAATATCATACTGTATGGTCCACCATACCTAAAAAATTGACAAGCGTGTAACCTTTAACATGTAAAACATGTGCCCAGATTTCATCGGCCACCATTGTGATATCGGAAACTATTAGAGCTACGACCTTGATTGAATGGGAGTTATTGTGCGCATTGTTATCCCGAAATTTCCCATAGATCATAAGAAAACGGCGGAAAACTAATGTTTATTTGAAACATTTTCCTGGATATTCAACTGTTTAGAAATTATTTGTGGATGAAGAAATGGGCCAAAATCAGTTTTCCGCCATTTTCTCATAACCTATAGGGAATTTCGGGATAACAAGAACACCGTTAAAATCGCCCTCCCAAATGCGCACAATAACTCCCATTTAACCGAAATATTAGCTCTTATAGTTTCCGAGATCCCATTAGTGACCGATGAAATCTGGACACAATGTACAGTATTAATGAGTAGATAAGGCGTATTGTACTAAAACCGACCAAAATTAAGTAAAATGGCATTTATTAAAATTACAGAATTGTTGATTCGTTTTTGTTTTAATATTTGGCATGAACTCGAATTCTGTTCTTTGTATCTTATTTTTTTATTCTTTATTTTTTATACATTAATTTATCTGAAATAATTTGATTGTTTTTGTACTATTAACCACATTTATTGTTTAATAATAATTCACAAACCCAAATATTAGAACAATGTTGAATTATATTTCTGTCAAATTAAATTTCACTCCTATTTCATTTAATTTTTACTAAAATACGCTTTATTACAACTTATATTGATGTAATTTTATCCTCGATTTTATCCAAAAGGAAGAAAATGTATAAGTAATATGTCAATGTGTTTTTCCGGAAAAATACATGCGTCAATTTTTTATATTACATGCTAAACGAATATGTCAAAATTTTCATAAACCTTACGATAATATTATTTCAATAACACATTCTCTAAAATTATATAAATATAATTCGCAAATTTAAACTATCCACAATAACTATAATTTTTTAAATTTACTTCTCATACTTCCTCATATTTTCCCGTACTTTCCTCTTACTTTCCCGTACTTCCCTCATACTTCCCCGTACTTCCCTCATACTTCCCCGTACTTCCCTCATACTTCCCCATACTTCCCCGTACTTCCCCATACTTCCCCGTACTTCCCCGTACTTCCCCGTACTTTCCCTGTACTTCCCCGTACTTCCCCCGAACTTCCTTCTCCGGTACTTTAATAAAGAAATTATTTCTCTACTGAAACTAAAAAATAAACATCACAATCTATACAAACTCCATAATTCTATTGAATATTTAAACGAATTTAAGAGGCTCCGTACTCTCATTAAACAAAAAATCAAAACAGTATTTGACAATTATACAACTTCTGTTGAAAACACCCTAAATAAAGATCCTAAGAAGCTTTAGGAATATCTCAGCCATAAAAAGCAATCATCGCGTATTCCTGGTCATATACACTTCAACAATACAAATTATGATAATACATCCGAAATTGTAAATGGCTTTGCTGATTTCTTTTCAAGTGTATATGTAGTGCCTGAACCGTCAGACTTTGATGATTTTAAAAATACATGCATAGAAGATCCCAGTATCAATGTCTGAAAATTGACCTTTCAGATGATGACATTTTGTTATCAATTAAAAATTTAAAGCCGTCCAAAAACCCCGGTCCTGCTAACTTGCCGGCTTATGTTATCAAGGCGTGTGCCAATATCTTTGTTGATATCTTTTTAATCTATTCCTTAGACATAATATCTTTCCTTCTATTCTTAAAAAGACCTATATTACTCCTATTTTAAAATCTGGTGACATATCTGACGTAACTAATTACCGTCCTATAGCTATTCTCTCTAATATCTCTAAAATTTTCGAATCTATCCTCTATCGTCATATTTTTTCGGCTGTATATAATCAAATATCTTCTCAGCAACATGGATTTGTAAAAGGGAGATCGACTACTACAAATCTACTAAACTTTACTGAGTATACATATAATTCGTTGTATGATAACTCACAAGTTGACGTTGTTTATACGGACTTTAAGAAAGCCTTTGATAGTGTTAATCATGAAATTCTTTTGTACAAACTAAGTACCAACTTTAACTTTTCTCCAGATCTTATTTCTTTTCTTCGTTCTTACTTGCATGAGCGTAAACTACAAGTTCATGTAAATAATTATACTTCCAATACGTTTCTTGCTACGTCTGATGTTCCCCAAGACTCAAATCTTGGCCCTCTTTTGTTCATACTCTTCATTAACAATCTAGTTGAAACTGTTACAAATTCTGAAGTATTATTATATGCTGATGATTTAAACATTTTTAAAACAATTAATTCTGTTAATGACTGTTTTTTGCTACAGCAGGACATTGAAAGTATTCTTGCTTGGTCACAAACCTCTAAATTATTTTTTAACTATAATAAGTGTAAGATAATGAGTTTCTTTGTAAAGAAATTTGTTTACACTTACAACTATTCAATGGGAAACTCCACACTTGATCGAGTACCAGTGTATACTGACCTAGGAATACTATTTGATGCGAAGTTATCCTTTCAAAACCATATTGATGTTGTAGTAAAGTCAGCTTATAGAATGTTAGGCTTTATAATTCGTAATTCTAAAGCGTTTCATAACTTGTCCACGCTAAAGAGACTGTATTATACATTTGCCAGATCAAAGCTGGAATACTGTTGTATTATATGGAATCCCATTTACATGAAATACATTGAAAAATTGGAGTCTATTCAAAGAAAAATGGTCAATTTCTGTTATTTTAAAATGTATAATCAGTATCCCAACTTCGATTGCAATTACAATTCACTACTTACTGTAGTGAATATCGTGACTTTAGAAAACCGAAGAAATATCCACTCATGTATGTTGTTATTCAAACTTATTAATAATATAATAAATGACTCTGGTATTCGTAGCCGAATATTTATAACTATACCACGTATTTCTTCTGGATTTAAAAACACTTTTTACTTCTCTACAGCAAGGACAAACTATGAACTCAAATCGCCAATTAGACAAATGTGCAATATATTTAATAACTTATCAAGTAATATTGACATTTTTTCCGATTCTTTTCCTTCTTTCAGACATCACCTCTTAAATCATTTTAATTAGTAACAGCAGTTCGATGTATCTAAAATTTATCATTACAATTTTTTTTTTCATATTGTTTTTTCCAATTTTTTGTTTATATTTTGTATAATTTTGTTTATTGTAACACTGTTTTGATATATATTTCTTTTCTATTCCTCTGTATTGCTTACGTCAAAGCATTTCTATTTTTATAATCTTTTACTTAAAATCTTCCTGTAATTGGGATTTTTTTTCCTGTAGGATTGATTTGAAAATAAATAAAAAATAAATAAATAAATAATTGAAATATTTGCCTGACCAGATTGGTAAACGCATTAAAAATATCAAAGACGTTATTGATTTGAGATTAAAATATAAGAGATCAGTTGCAAGCCAGCTCTTGTCGAATGCTTTCATTTTATACCAGACACGACAACTTTTTGCAAAAAAAAACTAAATCCGATTGACATGATAAATTTTTGTCATTTTTGCATGCCAGCACTTGTTAAGTGCTATAATTTGATACCAAGCACGCCTTACTTTTGACATATATTAGCAAAAAACAAAAGGCAATTGACATGGAATATTTTTGCCATTTCTGTACGCTAGCTCTCATCAAACCCTTTCATTTACAACAAACACGACGTACTTGTGGCAACTATTCGCAAGAAACAAAAGTCGACGCTTTGTTGAGTGTTTTCATTTTATACTAAACAGGACATATATTTCATACCATTTTACTAGAAACCAAAGCCTTTTATCCGTCTCAGTAATAATAGTATTAAATAAGTTGCTGTGATTTATTTCTAAGTAGTTATATTTCAAATTTACGTATAATAATAGAATTCATTAAATTTCTGCAAAAACTTCAGTTTAGATTTAGTAGAAATATTGATTTAAAATTTTCAAATTATAAATGGCAATGCCCAAATTACTGTACGGATATAATTTTAGTTTATTTAGGAATATTTGTTTTTATTTAGTTTCTTTATGACGTATATGGCAACATTGATTGTATTGTCATTGAAAACATCAAAAATTAAAATTGTTAAATACGTCACGAAAGATGCTTGAATCATTATTGACTTATTTGCTCACTTTTAATTTGTATTACAATAACTTCAGATATCTAATATGCACATTGTCAAACATGTCAGATGTCAGCGTCTTCATAATGTAGAAATGTGCACTTCGATCCATTGTTTTTAGGTACCAATTTTACACAGTTTATATTTTTTTACATAAAATTTAGAAATGATAAAAATATGAAACCCATCTAGGAAATTAAGATTTGGTAGATGTGCTTGGCGATCGTCGTTGATTAAATAAACTATAGAAGATTTAACTTTTTAGTACATAAGATTAGCGAATTTTCGAGTATTCCCTAGGCCTCCGGCATCTGTGAAACATTTATATCTGATGGCTAACTTCTGAGATTTTTTTCCAAAAAACAAAAGCCGATCATTTGATACCAAACACTATATACTTATGAAAACTTTTTGGAAAAACAAAAACCTATCAACATGGACTATTTTTGTCAATTTTGCAGGTTAGTCCTTACCGAGTGTTCTCATTTAACACCATATACGACATACTTCTGAAAACTTTTTTTGCAAAAAACAAAAGCCGATCAACATTAACCATTTTTTTTCATTTTATACCAAACACCCCATAATTCTAGCTAGTCTAAAAGACGATCGGCATGGAACATTTTAGTCATTTCTGCAGAGCAGTCCTCATCGAGTCTTTTTATTTGAGACCAAACTCGACATACTTCCGACAACTTTTTGCACACACTTCCCAGGATCGTAGTGGCCAGTTGAGAAGGAGGACAACTCCTCCGGAGCTACAACTAAGCTTAGCTTAATTAACAGTCTTAACACTACTAATAATATTTTTACAGAAAACAAAGTTAAATGGGCGATAAATTCTTTCAAACCCTACAAGACACCTGGTGGAGATGGCATTTTTCCGGCACTTTTGCAGAAATGCATAAAGGATATAATGCCAATACTCTGCGAACAATACAAGGGAAGCCTAAAGTTAGAATACAATTCCAAATTGTGGAGAAAAACTAATGTAGTCTTTATAACTAAAGGTGGAGGGCGTAAAAGCGTCCAGCCTAAGTCATACAGACCCATTAGTTACTGAAAGGTATGGAAAAGGTCTTAGATCAATACCATAGGAATGAAATGATAACTGCTTCACCACTAAACGTAAATCAATTTGCTTACCAGGAAGCAAAATCGACAACTACGACTCTACATAGCCTTGTCAATAAAATAGAGAAAACCTTTATGGCAGAGGAAACAGCTCTGGGAATATTTATAGATATTGAGGGTGCCTTTGATAACACCTATAAGTCCATTGAAAGAGCTGCTAGGTCAAAAGATTTCGACCCAGCTGCAGTAGAGTAGATAAAAGCCATGCTGCAAAGTCGAACGATTACAGCCTCGATAGGAGGAGAATCAGTAATGATAAAAACCAATAGAGGATGCCCACAAGGTGGGGTTCTATCATCTCTACTCTGGTGTGTTATTATTGATGACTTCCTGAATAAGCTCAATAACGCTGGCTATTTTGCATACGGATATGCAGATGACGTTGCAATTACGGTCAGAGGACATAGTGACACTACATTCTTGTACCTCACACAAAAAGCCCTAAATCTACTGCATGATTGGTGCCTGGAACATTAACTTAGTGTAAACCATACCAAAACTACAATCGTCCCCTTCACAAAGAGAAGGAAGCTAAATCTTCAAGCTCCATACTTGAAGGGTACTAGAATTGAGTTTTCTACAGAGGTTAAGTATGTAGGAATCATTCTAGACCAAAAACTCACGTGGAACTCACATCTCAACAAAATTACAAAGAAATCAGAAGCGGCGTTAAACACATGCCGTTTCTGGGTAAAAACTGGGGACTACAGCCAAAAATGACCCATTGGGCATATACTAGTGTTGTAAGACCCATGATCACCTACGCGTCACTTGTATGGTAGCCAAAAGTGAAA
Source organism: Stenolophus ochropezus (assembly GCA_035578165.1). Classification (NCBI taxonomy): domain Eukaryota; kingdom Metazoa; phylum Arthropoda; class Insecta; order Coleoptera; family Carabidae; genus Stenolophus; species Stenolophus ochropezus. The sequence goes on from JAQOWZ010000017.1 coordinate 29,416,497, forward strand.
CAAATCACAGCACAGGCATTACTGCAGAAACTACAACGCATGGCCTGCCTCAGTATTACAGGTGCTATGAGTACCTGTGTGACTACAGCAATGGAAGTGATTTTGGGGCTAACACCTCTACACATTCAGGTAAAAAAAGAGGCGATGCAACAGGCACTGACTCTCTGCAAAACGAAACATTTTATGCCCGGAGATTTCGTAGGCCACTTGGAAATTCTAAGGGAAGTGATACGATGACAACAAAATACAATTTTGACCAGAAGTATAAGGTTGTTATTGGTAATCGCCTTGAATGTGCAACGGAAAACCTATTGTAAGGGATTCTTTGTCCTGGTTCACTGATGGTTCAAAATTGGACACAAAAGGAACTGGAGTAGGTGTGCTTGGCCCACATTACCGAATTAAGGAATCCATGGGCACCTGTTCCACAATTTTTCAGTCTGAGATTTATGCAATAAATCTCTGTGTTCACATAAACCTAGATAAAGGTCAAAAAGGAGCATTAATAAATATAATGTCAGACAGCCAGGCAGCTTTAAAGGCATTGAATGCCTTCACATGTAAATCAAAGCTAGTCTGGAACTGCAGAGAGACCCTCCAATTGCTATCCGAAGCAAACCACGTCACCCTATGGTGGCGACCAGGGCACGAGGGAATCCTAGAAAACGAGAAAGCTGATGAACTTGCAAAAAAAGGGGCTAAACTTTCATACCACGGACCGAAACCTTCATGTGGTCTTCCACAAAGCCACTATAAGAAGGTGGTCAAAAACTAGGAGGAATCTGACATATCTTTATATTGGAAAAATATTCCAGACCTCAATCAAGCACGGAAATTCATTTCCCCAGCTTCGACAAACGCCAAAAACGTACTAGCTCTCAGCAAAAAGGATCTTAAACTAATGACAGGAATCCTCACTGGCCACTGTCCTATAAAGTACTATTTGCACAAAATTGGTATAACTGAAAATGAAACCTGTCGACTCTGTGAAGAGGACGAAGAATCGTCGAAACACATACTGTGTGAATGCCCAGCCGTAACTGCGCAGAGCATCAATCAACTAGGTAAGAGGTATCTTACAGCAGAGGAGATCAAGAACTTGACTCCTGTGGTGGAAATGCTCTCTAGCGTAGCGATAGTATGATGTAAAAATGACGTAGAATTGCGATTTTGGTACTCCGCTTTATCTTTTCCATCGCTTCAGTTCGTTCCCCTTACCCCTTCAAAAGCGACAGTTTCGTAGCGAGCGCAATATGCGCTATCCTTTACAATCTAAGGTTAACATGAATTAGTTAGAGAGAGAAACATTCGTGGAGTACATGTACTAACAAACCGGCATTTAAAAATTCCAAACAAATGTGAACGAGATTGTGAACGTAAAACAACGCTAACAACCAAAGGTAAGTAAATAATACGTATTTGATATTGCCAAGGCATATTTTTAATAAATAAATGTAAAGTACTAAAACAAAATTAATTTTGAATATAATGTTCTTGATAATTTTATAAATTCTGTCTTATGTATAAGCTACAGAATAGAGGTTATATTTATATTAACAAACCGCTTGAAACTAAAGAATTAAAAGAGAAAAACATATATTAAAGTGTAAAATTATTTAAAATATGTTTGATAGTACATTATGTTTTTATTTATTTATTGTTTTAGATGAAAATAAACCGACATTTAAGATTAGTCATGATAGACTTTATAGAAAAACACCCGCAGATAGCAACAAGAAAATTTGAAGGACTGAACGGAAGAGAAAAATTGAATATACTTTGGCAGCAATTAGCCACGATTTTAAATTCCCAAGGATTTGGTGAAAAATCAGCTGAGGGATGGCGTCATGTAAGTAATGAATGAATTGATTTATTATTATTATTATTACTTATTTCGTATTTAATATATTTATTTACAATATTAGGCTTTTACTGACTGGAAGTCAAAAAGCAAACAAAAGTGGAGAGATTTACAAAGCTATAGAAGAGGAACTGGAGGAGGCCCAGAAAAAAAAACATTAAATGATATTGAAGAAAGGCTAATGAAGGTAATTGAATGGAGTTCCGTTGAAAGTGATGGGTCAACAGAGGAATATCTAGGAGATGTAAAACAGTTTTAGCCTGTATTAAATACGTAAATTAACATAAAAAAATATTTTTAGGCAATTCAACCGACAAAAAAAAGCAAAGTTACAACATCTACCTGCACACAATCTCCTCTTATACAAATATCTTCAAAACACCAAAATGAAACAATACCAACATCTGACGCACAGACATCTAATGTTACAACCTTACAAGCTCCACATTTTATTGAAACATGTCCAGTAGTTTTAGAATCTTCAATAGTTACACAAACACAAGACTTTAGTACAAATATTCCATTTCGGGTTTCAAATACACAGTCTGCAAACATTATAAATTTACAGCCACCACCTTCTACTTTAAATACAATATCTGATGCATATCCACATTTTATTGAAACATGTCCAGTAATTTTAGAATCTTCAACAATTACATAAACACCTAATTTTAACACAAATATTCCATTTCGAGTGTCAAATACACAGTCCACACAGGTCATAAATTCACAGACAACACCTACTTCAAAAACTGTTTCATCTAACAGAAAAAGATTAAACAAAACAACGAACAATCCAAATATTTTACAAGAATTTCACAATGACACCATGGACGTATTGAACAGAATAGAACGTCACATGGGTGCAATATCTAATCACATGAGTGATATTGCAGACTCTCTCAGGGTATTGTGTAATAAGACTGAATAAGTGGTATACATATATATATATATATATATATATATATATATATATATATACCGGGTGTCCCAGCTCGACCGACACATGGGAGTTTTACATGGGAAATCAGTTAATTATGAATAGTATCTCCCCAGTGCAAGATATTAACTTGAAATTTTGTATACTTATCGGAAAATTTTAATTCTATGGATCACACTTATTTGAAATATGCAATTTCGTCTGCAGGGCGAGATTTATTAAATTTAAAATCTAATATTTTCGTTCAAAATCAGACAACCATGGAAATAAAAGAAAATATTTATCTGACAGTTTAGTGAAGTATCACGGATTTTAATTCTTATTCCCTGTATTTTAATATTATTTAAGTGGAGTTTAGTTTCTTTTTGTTAAATAATATACCAATATTACAGAAATATAAATATCTACAATGGCATGTCATTAACTGTCAGAACTGTCACATAGATATTTTCTTTTATTTTCATGGCTGACTGATTTTGAACGAAAATGTTAGATTTTATAATTTAATAAATCTCGTCTTGCAGACAAAATTGCATATGTCAAATAACTGTAGTCCATAGAAATAATATTCCTCAATAAGCACACAAAATTTGAAGTTAATATCTTGGACTGGGGAGATACTATTCATAATTAACTGATTTCCCATGTAAAACTTCCATGTGTCGGTCGAGCTGGGACACCCGGTATATATATATATATATATATATATATATATATATATATATATATATATATATGTCAGCCAGTACGGTTGTGTGGTCGTGGCGTGTCTTGTCTGATCGTGTAGATAAGCAACATAGCCCGCCCTGTCCAATTGGATGGGTTACCGCACAACGGCTCGGGTGTGTGCAGAGACTGTAGGCTGACAACCTGCATCACTAAAATGCAAGTAAAACCTGTCATGAAACAAGTACCTTAGGGTACTTGAGGCCCTGTTCCACATATATATATATATATATATATATATATATATATATATATTTATATATATATATATATATTTGAAAAAAGAGAATTTACTTTTATTTTATATGTATATAAGAATTATATACTCGTATATATTTTCATTTGTTACTTACCTATAAAATATATTTATTATGGAAAGCTAAACAAGGTATTATGTAATAAAACTGAATAAGTGATATATACTTTTAATAACAGAATTTACTTTTATTTACATTTATGAATAATATTTTTGTTACTTATATAAAAAATATATTTATTATGAAAAACTAAACAAAATACTGATTTATTAAATTTTGTCTCCTTACTCGTTCTTTGTTAGCGCCTAGTTGATGTTGAACAAGAACAAAATTGTCCACTGGCTCATGATATATTTCTTGCACGTTCCCATTGTATTGCAGTCTAGCTCCGTACACATGTTGTGTAAAACAACACATGCATTTACAATAGTGCCTACTTTTTCACGTGTATATCTTAATACGCGTTCTCCTAATAAGCATCTGAATCGAGATTTTAGCACTCCATTGCACCTCTCAATACAGTTTCGTGCTGAAGCATGTCTACTATTATAAAGTTCTTCAGGAGAACCAGGTGCAGCATTTTGTACAGGAGTCATGAGCCATGGTTGTTGAGGATAGCCCGAGTCTCCCAACAGCCAAGAATGAAGATCTCCATTCAGATAATTATTTCACAATAGCTCATTGACTCGAGATCTTTGCCAAATAGCTGCGTCATGTGTTGCTCCAGCATATCTAGCATTCACGGCTAATATTTTCAAGTTGTAATCACAAATCAGTTGCACATTTTTTGAGTGATACCCCTTTCGGTTCACATAGTTATGTTCTTCAGTCGTTGGGGCAATTATAGCTATATGCGTACAATCTATGCATCCAATTACTCCCGGAAAATTAGTGTTTGACATAAAAATTTCTTTTATGTTATTTTTTTCTTGGTCTGTTGTTGGGAATTTAACCCAACGTTGAATTAAATGGTTTACAATTAAAATGCTTACTTCATTAAGACATCTGCTTACGCTTTGCTGACTTATGTACATGTTGTAACTCTGACCGACAGTTCGTTGATAGGATCCCTTTGCAAAAAAAATATAAAGCCGCAAAAATTCTTGTATTTATTGACAGAGCACTAGATTGTGGGGCTTCATTCATATATGGTCCGATTTCATTAATTAAATGTTGTACTAAATTTTTAGACAAACGGAACAAATTAATAAATTCATATTCATCCCAATTAAAAGGATCCGAACTGTTCCTTCTAAGTTGTCTTTCAATATTTGCTTGACGAATATTTTCTTGTCTTTGATCTTCCTCTACTTCTTCATACAACTAAATTCGTGCAGGCAACATCTATATAAATATAAATAATTGAATATTTTTATTTTATTAGGAAAAAATAATTACCTTGAAATAAAAGTAACAAAATATTTATTGTAGATTAGACACTTTTTCCTCTAACAATATCAGCGACAACTTCAAACTAACAAGAAAAATCCCCAAAACTATAGCATTATGACGAAAATACACGAAGTGGATTGTGACTGCTGAGCAGAGTACGAAAATTCAAGCTCTTCGCTTGACGTCATACTATCGTGTCGCAATATAGTAGAGTTCCACCACTGGAGCCATAATCGGCTTCATCAAAAATCTGGAAATACTTCCGGAACACTAAGTAAGGGCTGTGTCCCAATAGATCTTCTAGGTCGCGTTGACAAAAAGCGACAAAACGCTTAAACCCTCGTACACATACAATACAATACAATATTACCTAATTTACACACCTCGTATGTATTTATTTAAGTTTAATAATCTCGTTTATTTATTTCAACTCTTTACGCATACACTGTCTATGAAAGCGAACATTTAGTACCTAAATTTAATTCAATGGGTTAAATGTTTCAATCTTATATTCGCATGAATTTTTTTGTCGAAATCGGGCATGCATGTAAATGTTGATTAATTTATTATAACTCATGTTGAAGCCCACACGTCGATTTTTATTGAATTTATTTAAATGGTTACATTCTTTGAATGAAAAAAAAAAATAACATCATTTGTTGCGAAGGTTGAATTTGAATTTCTTTACTGGATGGTGGATTAGAAGATAAAATTACTTAGTTCCAGTCATTGCTACATGTCATTGTTAATGACTGAAAGTAAGTAATTCCGTCTTTTAGCCATTTATTACATTTATGTATTTAACAAACAAACATACGTAACTAGAGGGAGTGGTGAAAAGTCAATCATGTGCCAGTTTTAACTCAATATACAGAATGTGGAAAGATTTAATAATTTATTAATAATGTATATTATAGTATCCCGTAATCGTTTAAACAAATATCCAAGATCATCTGTATAGTAAAATATCTATGTGGCACTATGAATCATGTTTAAAGATCTATTTTTTAACAGCGAGAAAAGCCCTATATTTAAAGGTATTGTATCGTTTTATTTATTTAGGTGAAGTGTAAAAAAATAATTGAAACACGAATATTTATAAAACTTAGTTTAATAAACGAAATATAAATAATAAAAGATATTTAAAATAAGTAACACTATGAATAAACAAACAAAAATACTATTTTAAGACTAACAATTATTAATAAAAACTTAAGCAATATGAACATTTATGAAAACACTTAAAACTACGCAATATTTATTTCCACTATATATTTATATCACCAACTATTTACTTATATCACCAACGATCACTAGATGTATCAATATTAGACTGTCCTCGCGAACTCCTGCTCGGGGTTTTTATAGTAGAACAATTAAGTTCTGGAATGTTCGCCAACCCTCTGGAAAACAAAACAATGGGAAGCAAGAGGCGCTGTCACGACAGGTCCGCTAGCGGCTTTCGCCCGCCGCGTGACTTTGAGATCGCTACAGTATTAATATATTAAATGGGGACTTCCTCAGTTTCCAATATGTTTTTAAATATTTCTTTCAATATTTATATTTGAAAATCTTAAATCTCTTCTTTGTTTAATTTTTTTGTTAGGGCATATACTTGTATCAGAGTGTATGTTTCACCGTTGTCTAATTTAATATTTAGTAACGTTATTCTGTCAGCAATGCCCTTAAATTCAATTACATTATTTTTTATTTTTTTATGAATCTACTCTCTTAGTCCCATAATATAGCATGTTATATTTTGTAATGCGTGTTCTAATTCTATTAGTTTATCCTCAGTTGAAAGCCTTGTTAGGTTTAGTACGGCGATAAATAATGTATATTTTTGCCTGTTTACTCTGTTGTCTATTTGTTTTTGTTTATGGTTTTGAATACATGGTGTTAAAGGGTTATGATCTGTTATATTTCCCACGGTGACCAACCGGCTTGGGCACTGATTGTTATTGTTCATAATAATTTTAGAGACAATATTCAATGGTAATTCTATTCGAATATTTTTATTAATCACTCTAATTTACACAACTCATATTTATTTATTTAAGTTCACACGTCTATTTCTATTGAATGTATCTAAATGGCTACTGTATTTGAATGAAGAAAAGGTTAAATTTGAATTTATTTATAAGATGGTTATTTAAAAGATAGAATTATTTGGTTCCAGTTATTGCTACATGTCATTATTAACTACTGAAACCCAGTAATTCCATCGTCTAATTATTTATTACAATTATATATTTAACCAACAAACATACGTAACTCTGAGGCGTGATCGTGAGTTTTTCTCAGTTCGGTCGAGTGTAGGGACGCGTGATTCCATTAGGCGTTCTTAATTTATCGTGACCGGGTATGAAAAGTCACTCATGTGCCAATTCTACCTCGATATCCAAAATGTGAATAGACTTAATAATTTATTAATAGTGTCTATTGTAGTACACCGTAATTGTTTAAACAAACACCCAAGATCATCTGTATAACAAAATCTCTATGTGGCACTATCACTCATATTAAAGATCTTTTTTTTTCGTTTACAGAGAGAAAAGTTTATATTTAAAGGTTTAAATATATCAAATATATTAATTATAATACTATATATTTAAGAGAGGATTGATAAATATTTTTTATTCAATTTTTAAGTCAAATATCAATATTGTACATGATATTCGTTTTCCGACATTGCAGTTAGAGTAAGTATGTATAAAGACCTTGTGAATGTGTTTCAATCTTTATTAGTTACTAAAGGGGTACGCTATAAGTAGGACAGAATTATGTTCACGATCTCAATAACAAATATGTGGCTTACCTGAGCGGCATGCAGCAATGAACTGCATTTGTTGTAGTTGATTGGCTTTAGACTTGAGAACACTCGTGCAGGTTGTATTGACTGGACAAATCATATCTCTGCAAGGATCGTAACAGTGACATCGGTTGCAAAATTCCTCGTCCACATAACCTTCAATGCCATAAGGACACAACATACTCGTACATTCGTCTTTGTACTCGTCACATGGATCCTTGGATGGTACTGACGGTGCTGATGGCGAAACTTCATTTTTTTCATCTAAGAAAGATAATTATATTAAAAATTGAAAATATCATACAACTTACAGGTTACATAAGAGTCAATTTACAGACGCCCGTCATATTTCATATATAACATGAAGAGAAGATTTAAGTCTGTACGAAAAAACTTAACATATTTTAATATTATTGTAAACAATTACAAATTGTATTTAAAAACATTGTAAAATATTTAAGGTTATTAATTCGATATTTACCCTGGGGCGTAGTAATTAGAAGTCTTAATTTTACAAAAAAATAATACTAAAAACAGTTTAACAATATTCGATATTATTAAACTGTTTTTGATATAACAATAGTGCAGTTAGTAACGAACGTATAAAAAGTTATTTGTATGTTTTGCAGTTGGCGCTATTTACTTATAATGTGTCAGTTATTTCAGTGATCGAAAAACAGTCAAATAATGGTAGTAGAGAAAATACAGTACATAATTTGAGTCGTAAAGCAATAACGCACTTGTGGCTTCGCGGCGCTTGTGAAACCTTTCCACAAGGATGACATTTCTTTTAAATTTACTGGATTACAATATTGCAGAAATAGTTCAACATTTAATTTAAAATTTAATATGACATTTTTGAAAATAAAAGAAGAAAACTCCGATTGTCAGAGACATTTAATTTTTTGACACCTTTGACACCAACTGTCATTAATTTGTCATTTGTTTTAATTCCCTTTTTTTTCTAAGGTGACCATGATTAGTTTTGTATTTTTCATTAAAATAAATAATCTGAATTGTATATAAAAAAAAAGAAATTGATCCATTGAATTTATGTGACAAGTTGTAAAATATTTATATTGAAATTCTTGACAAAATATAGCGTTTTGAATTTATATTTTGTGTATTTTGTCTGTGTTTGACACACTTGTGAATAAGAGTGGCTAAGACTTTCACGGGTAGTGAATTTACTTGGTACACAAAATTAGTGGCGACCGTGACAGGACTTTCTTATCAGACAAGTATGGAACAAATAAAAAAGTGTCGTTCTGTGTTACGAGCGATGTTCATGAAGCAGGCGAATGCGCTTGACATACTCCTGCAAGCGGGTAGTAGCACCGAGACTCTGCGAGAATTAGATGTTTCGTGGCGAGTACTGCAAGACAAATAACAGTCGTTAAAGGAGACTGACAAACAATTGTTCGACACAATGATGGAGCAAAATAGCAATGAAGAGGATTTGACTACAGAACTCACATCATATGATGACTACAATGTTCGCTACTTGAAATTGAGTATTGTATGTCAGAAAGTTTTTCCCCTGAGAGACGAAGTAGGTACAGTCGTAAGAAATATCAGCGTCGACTAAGGTAGGATATGTAAATTTAAGTTACCTACTATTGAAATAAAGAAGTTTGGAGGTGATGTTGAGATTGGCTTTCTTTCCGGAGTCAATTTAGTAAAATTCATGAAGATGACGATATTGCCTTAGAAGACAAATTTCAATATTTGTATCAAGCGATGTTACCAGGTTCAAGAGCGAAAGAGCTTATTGAAAGTTTCCCACCCACAAAAGAAAATTACTCAAAAACTATCGATGGTTTAAAATCTCGTTTTAGTAGGGAGGATATTCTGATAAAAGTTTATATTAGAGAGCTTTTAAAACTTGTTTTGCACAATGTGTCTTCTAATAACACGAAATTTGTATTGTCTACATTGTAGAATAGAATACAATAGAATTGAAACTCAGTTACGCGCTTTAGAATCACTAGGGGTTACATCTGACAAATGTGCGGTTATGTTGTATCCCCTAGTCTTGTCTATCGGACGACTTGATCAGAGTATGGCAAAGATCAACTGATTTTAGTCAAAACAAGATATTGAAAGAGCGTTTAGATGCCCTGATAAAATCCATACAGAACGAAGAAAGAATTTCTTTAGCGGTAGAAGGTTATAGTCTAAACTCTGCGGAAAATAGAGTTAAGAAAGTAAAATCCAGAACAGTCGATCTCAACAACCCTTATATTCCTACTGCTGCTGGATTATTAAGATGTGAAATTCCTAAATGTATTTTTCTGTAGGATCACACAATAGTATTGATTGTTTTAAGGCCAGAAAATTTTCACTTGTACAGAAACGCGAAATATTAAGAAAAAACCGAGCTTGTTTTCGTTGTTTGAAAATTGGCCATCAAATTCGAAAATGTCGTGAACGAATGACCTGTGTGGCATGCAATGGTATACATGCAGTGTTATTGTCTTGAAATTCCAATTAATAAATGTCAAAATAAGCAGACGGCTTCTGATGAATCAAAAGTTCTAGATGTATCAAAAACTCTCGCGCATTATTCAAATACAGGAGTATTTATACAAACACTTCGCGTAATTATGGAAAATGGTTCAGATTCGAAAGAAGTACGTGCTACAATTACACAGGTTCACAAAGTTCGTATATTTTGCGATCTACGGCTGAGAAAATGCGATATTCTGAAAAGAAAAGAGAAGAAATAGTTTATGTTTTGTTCGGTGGATCGAATACCGCTGCACAAGCACATCGTTGTTTTGACGTTCATCTTCTCAGTAAAGAAAGAAATTACGCCTGCACTTTTGAAGTGCTGGACCAGCCACTGATTTGTACAGGAGTGTCTTCTGTTTTCGAAGATTCTTGAACTGAAGAATTAAAAAGTATAAAAGTTATTTTAACTGGTACTGAGGACGCAGGTCCAATACACTTGCTCATTGGGGCAGACGTTGCTGGTAAACTGTTAACTGGATGTCGCCGTATTTTAAAACCTGGTCTCTGTGTAGTAGAAATACATTTCGGTTGGACTCTTATAGACAAGATACCTACTGAATCAAGTGATAAGTCAGCTTCAATGACAGTTACGTGTTTCTTTATGAAAGAAATGACAGTTGAACAGTTATGGCAACTAGATCTGCTGGGAATAACCGATCCAGTTCGTAAGAAAATGAAATATGATTTAGAGTTAGAAGCTAAAGAACTATTTAATAAAACTATTAAAATTAATGAAGAAGGTAGATATGAGGTAGCAATACCGTGGTTAGAATGTCTGTCATCCACCATTATCAACAAATTATACAATTGCGAAGAAAAGATTAGAAAATGTTGTAAATAAATTAAAAATAAGTGGTCGTAAAGAAGCTTATAATAAAATTTTCGAAGAATAGCTTATACTAGCTGCCACGATTGAGTACCATTTGAATCAGAAATTGTACAGCTGGGAAAAATCCACTTCACTGTATTCAAAAGAGACAATTTTAAAACTTCAGAAATGTTTCTATATTGATAACTGCGTTACCAGTCTTTCAAGTAAAGAAGAACTAACTAGATTCATTCAGGAAGCGAGTCAGTTGATGGCCGAAGGAAAGTTTGATCTTCGAGGGTGGGAGTTCACAGACAATTCTTTAATTATTAATGTAAATACACCAGCATTAGGTATAACCTGGAATCGAAAGGACGATGTATTAACTATTAATACTGAATGCTATAAGAATATTTTGATTGAGGTAATTTCTAAACGGGTCATTCTTTCTACAGTTCAACGAGTATTTGATCCCACTGACTTCACTTGTCCAGTAACATTACTGCCAAAATTACTTCTGTAGAGAACCTGAAAAACAAAAATAAGTTGGAACACTGAAATTGAAGAAATAGAAAAAATATTATTTAAGAAATGGATTAAAGATGTGCATTTTTTAACTGAAATTAAGATACCCCGTTGGTTTGGTGCGCACTTTGCTGAAAAACAAACAAAAACTTTACACATATTTTGTGACGCAAGTCAAGATGTGTTTGCTGCAGTATTTTTTTTTATTCGTATTGAAACGAAAAATGAGGTACTAGTAAAACTAATTGAAGAAAAATCCCGAATTACAGCTATTAAAAAGATTTCCATTCCTCTACTGGAGCTATTGGCTGCAACCATCACAGCACAGTTATACAGTACAGTCAGAGAAGTTTTTAACGAAGAAATGAAAAGCTACTTTTGGAGTGTTTCAATGACTTGTTTCTTAGATAAAACAGACCGAAGAATGGTCTACGTTTGTTATAAATCGAGTACAAGAAATTCGAAAGTTGACTCCCAGTGAAGCCTGGAGACATGTTGCTGGAACATTGAATCCAGCAGATTTGCCATCACGAGGTTGTTCTGTCCATCAGTTACTTTAATCAAAATGGTGGGAGAACCCGCATTGGCTTTACGAATCACCTGAAAAGTGGCCAGAAAACAAAGTTATAGCAAATAAAGATGAAATTAATCAAGGAAGAAAGAAAAAATTGGTGACTTCTCTATTAACACAAGCAAAAGATGATTGGTACTACCGAAATTTTTAAAAATATAAGAAAATTGTAAGAATGATCGGTTGGATAAAACGAATTACCCATAACAGTCATAAATTAAATGTCAAAAGAAATGGTGATTTAACTGCAGAAAAAATGATAAATTCAGAAAGAACATTATTTAAAATAATTCAGCTAGAATCCTTTTCGGGTACAGAAGACCAAAAAATATTATCACTTTATGCTTTTGAAGGTGAAGATGAACTTATACGTCTACAAACAAGAATTTTAAACCAAGAAGATACGTCAGATTTCCGTTTTCCAATAGTTTTACCTGGTCGACATCCTGTAGTGAAATTGTTGATTTTAGATACACATGTAAATTCCTGCCATATTGGAGTACAAGGTTTAATGAACATACTGAGAGAAAGATTTTTAATATTGTGAATACGACGTTTAATTCGTTCTGTTTTATTAAAATGTGTACAGTGTTTAAGACATGGTGTGAAAAAGAAGGAAACTTGTTCATCCCCATTATCAATCAACCGTGCACGAGATGCAGCTACTCTCTAGGGTCGACTTGGCCGGCCCAGTGTACTTACGAAATAAAGAAAAAGCTAGGATATGTCTCTTCACGTGTGGCGTATATCAAGCCGTTAACCTAGAATTAATATCTTATTTGTCGTCCAGCAGCTTTTTACAAGCTTTAAGAAGATTTATCGCCCGCCACGGGAGACCAAAGATATTATTTAGTGAACGGTACAAATTTTTTAGGTGCAGATAACACTTTTCGTAATTTGAACTGGCAGACTATCAAGCAGTATACTGCTGTTAACGAATTCGGTGGCGATTCATTCCTCCAACTGCTCCTTGGTGGGGTGGTTGGTGGGAACGATTAATAGGGATCCTGAAACGACTACTTCGTGGAATATTGGGAAGAGCTGCTCTCAACTATGAAAAATTCGTTACCATACTATGTGACTGTGGTGAGACAGTCATAAATTCAAGATTTTTGACCTACATGTCCGAAGATCCTAAAGAATTGGTGGCTTAAACTCGGGCCATGTTTCTTCGAGATCTGCCTGATGCTGAGGTCCCTGACTGCGATCTCATTAAATAAGCGAATGAGATATAAGCAGAAATTAAGAGAAGATTTACGCTGCAGATTCCGCATCGAATATCTTGGCCAACTGAAACAGGTATCAAACAGAAACGGGTGTCGTAATATTTCAGTCGGTGAAATAGTACTGATTGGCAACGAAAACAGCAAACGACTAGATTGGCCTCTTGGACGTGTAGAAGTACTCCTTCCAGGAAAAGATGGAAAAACTCGGCTAATTCGTCTCGACTCGACAAAACCGATATTAAATAATGATTTACACCTTTACTTCACAATTTATTTATTAATACAGATGTATATTTTGATTACAAAGTAATCATCATCAGTGTATACAAATACATGTTTTCTGTTTAATTCATACTGTGGGTGTCTATGTGGTGGACAGAAAGGGATGACTGTTATTGGATTGGTTGAACAAATCTTAATAGGGGGTTTTCTAATGGGGACAAATCATTATTCACTAATTTAAGGGAAAATTTTATCATGGCTATGGATTCTAACATGTTGTGTTTGTTACTATTACATTTTTTTAAACATTTAACATTGTCTATATTAAAATTATGTCCTGTATTGTGGTGATGTAGAGCTATAGCAGAATTATAAATGTTTTTGCTTTTTAAGTGATACATATGTTCCTTAAATCTAGTTACAATCTTTCTTTTGGTCTGACCAATATAAACTTCCTTACATTCTTGATAATCTATTGAATAGATTACAGAATTTTCAATTTCTTGATTGTTTGATTTTGTTTTTAGGATATTTTTCAATGTATGTCTATGTTACTGAAGGCTAATTTTATGTTGTATTTTTTTAACAGGTTCGAAAATTGCTGATGGTTGTTGTAAAATGTAAATTTGTGATACATTTTATTTTCTTTAACATTTCTAAAAGTGATTTGTCCTACGATGAATAGTTTTTGTTTCTTTACTAATTTGATAATTAATGACTTATTATACCCATTGGATGTTGCTATTCTGCAGATGTTCCCAAACTCCTTGTTAAATATGTCTTTGTTAAGTGGAATGTTAAACAAGCGATGGATCAAAGAATTCAAGGTTGAAGTTTTGTAAGTGTGGTGTGTATGGGAGGAAGAATAAATGTAATTTTCTGTGTTGGTTGGCTTTCTGTATATGTCAAATTCTAATTTGTCTTCTTCAATTTCATATATAAATTTTATGGTGGGATATTGAGCGTTGATTTCCTCAAGAAAATTGTGTATATCAAAGTTGCAATTGATAATCGCAAAGACGTCGTCAACACATCTGAGCCATACTTTTGGAAATGTTGGGGATGTAGATTCCAGGTTGTTTTCTAAATTTGCTAGAAATAAGTTAGCTACAAATGGTGAAAGAGGGTTACCCATTGCTGTGCCTTGGGTTTGTTGGTAAAATTTATTGTCAAAAGAGAATGCATTGAGTTCCATACACAATCTGGTTGGGGTAAGGTATTCTTTTATAACTCTTTCTGAGAGGTTGTTGTTACTTAATTCTTTTTGTAAAATTTCTAAAGTCTCTGGTATGGGCACATTTGGGAAAAGAGACGTGACGTCAAAAGATATCAGTTTGTCATCTGTTTCCAATTTTATGTTTTTTGGTTGTTCGGTTAGTTTTTGAATTTTTAACTGTCATTTCGTTAGGGAAGTTAAGTTTTTTAAATTCTTTAGTTAACCATTGCGCTAAATGGTATGTAGGAGAGTTTATGTTTGATACTATGGGTCTGTAGTTGTGAAGTGAAGTTTAGCTAATCCTATATAGTATACTATACTATATTAGTACTATATATATATATATATATATATATATATATATATATATATATATATATATATATATACAGGGTGAATACTGAAAACCTTGACATAGGGCAATAACACGGGAAAACATTTTTTACTGTTTCCATTTGTCCCGCTAAATAAAATCGGG
This sequence comes from Stenolophus ochropezus, assembly GCA_035578165.1. NCBI lineage: Eukaryota > Metazoa > Arthropoda > Insecta > Coleoptera > Carabidae > Stenolophus > Stenolophus ochropezus. The sequence goes on from JAQOWZ010000017.1 coordinate 29,432,045, forward strand.
TGTATATGGTATCGTTAGTTAGATTACTTAATTTTGCATCTAATATAACCAAATGTTGTGTAATATGGCCTTTTCTAACTGAAATATTTGATAAAATAAATTGTATTTTGAAGGTTATCCTTCATATTTTCGAATAAGAAACGTCTAAAACAAAATGCTCCATAGCCGAGTGGATGAGAAGGCGGATTCATAATATAAATAATCTACAAGACCTGGTTCGAGACCACCTGGGTCCTATTTTTTTTTTAAATTAAATTATACTTAAAATATTTTTCCTACGACCACTGTTAAAAATAGTATTTTTAACGGTTGCTTAGCAAGTTAAAAATAAAAGTTTATAACACAGTAAATACTTTTAAAACGTTGTCATTGACAACGTGTTAAAAGTAAAAAACAAATTTACTTTTAACACTTCTTATGTTCAGTTGTTCATAACAAATACAACATGACCTGTCATAAATGTCATTCTATAATACTTAGTTTTTATTTACTAATAGGTACATAACTGGGGTCGTAGGAAAAATAGTGTATGATATTTGTGTTAAAAGTGATTTTATTTCGTTCATGGGGTTTGTTACACTCGGCTTCGCCTCGTTTCAAACTTCCCCACTCACTCATAAAATGGCACTATTAACACTTATATCATAAATAACTATTAATTATATTATATCAGAATGCTTAAATTTTGATACTAGGTTACGAATAGCAGCAAAAATATTTTAAATATCTCTTAAACTTTTGCCCTAATAATAAAGTTTTATAATATTTATTATATCTTCTAATACCTACTAAATCTATTTCGAAACATGAATTATACACCAAAAACTAAATTCGAATTAATTGTTAAGTTTGACAGATAGCAAATAATAATTCTATTAAATATTTGGATATTGCTATTTTATTATAATAGTCTGATACAATAAAGGTATTTTAAGCATAATTTAATTAAAAAAAAGTAGCACCGAGGTGGTCTCGAACCAGGTCTTGTAGATTATTTATTTTATATATATATATATATATATATATATATATATATATATATATATATATATATAGTAGGTGTATCACGGGTTATGCAGTCGGAGGTTGATGGTGTTAAATTTTGAAAATAATACTCTTTTGAGTTACTGTCTAGCTAGCTTTCGGAAAAATTTATTCATTCATCAGGACAACTGCAATGATACAATGCCAAAATTACAATAAGTTGTACTTCAAACGAATATAAATAATACTTACTACTCATTTGAAGTTTATAAAATCTAAATTTTACAACCATTGAATGCGAATTTTTTTTATGTTGTTTGGTTTTCTTTGAGAACACAAATTTATTATGCGGTTTATAGGTCGTTGACTAAATTTTACACAATTTTACTTAAATAAATTTCGAAGCAATAGGTGCAGTCGAAGTCAAATTATAAAAATAATGAATCAGCAAAAAATTTTTTTTGTCAAAATTTTAACGAAAATTAAATGAAGGTAGATAGAAATGCCGACTACTTGGCGCGAATGAAAGAAGAAGAATGGGGTAGGTGACCAATTTCTAAATTTGGTATATGTGATAGCTTGTACAAAAATAATATACCCGTATTTTTTTAAAATTGTTAATTATATGTTGTTTTGAAGTAAATAAATAATATAGTACTTGGAAGGGGATTATGACGTCAACGAAGTTCATGAGAGCGGCGAAGGTAGACAGACGGAAATAGGTGGTGTGAGTGAGATAGTGCTAACTTAGTGAACGTCATAGTAAAGGACGCTGTTTCTATTTAACGCAAATTACTAAACAATTGCTGATAAATATTTAACTTTTTTAATGTCAACGTTAATAAATAAATATACTTTCTATAATTCAATAGTTTTTTCATTAAAATTCTACATTGGTCACCTACCCCATTATAAAGCTATGGCAGAAAATTTTTAAATTCAAAAATTTAAGTAGCCAATATGAAAAACATCTTACGATAGAAAAACTCAAGCAATTGGGGGAACACAAAAAAATGTCTTTATTAATTTGTAGTTTTATTTTGATATTGTAAGATGTAATTGTAAATTGAGCTCAAACCATTCACATCAGTTCTTTTGTTCATAGTATGACTCTCATTATTTATGTGTACCATTTTAAAAAACTGTCGTTTATTGGAATGGGATTCTATTTCGAGTATAGATGAATTATTGAAGTCTATACGGTGTGTAGTTTCATTACAATATTGTGATAAAGCACATGCGTTTGGTCTCAATCTACAATCACTCTTATGTGACGTTATTCTTGATTTTAAACATCTTGTTTGTCCAACATAGACCATCTCACATTCAGCGCACGGTATTTTGTAGACAACATTGGATTGTTGTTCTTTATCTATGGGATCTTTAACTTTTGAGAACAGTGATCTGATAGTAAGAGGATTTTTTAAGGCAATTTTAACTTGGTCACTTTTAACTTCTTTAAGTAGTTTGTCGGAAAGATTCTTGATATGTGGTAATGAAGTGAACAAAATATCGTTCCCAGTCTGGTTTAAGTTATTATGAATTTGGATGTTAGCCACTTCCGAGCTGGTGTTAAAAAGCAATCGAAAAGCAGGAACACTAGGTCAGGAGATCATCAAATTAAGTAAAAGGTTAGGTAGTAAAATATTAAATTTAGAAATTAAAAGTACAGTCAGTAGTTTGGACCGAATTTATAAAGTTATGGGGGATTTAGAAGTTGAATTAAACAAAATTATTCCAAATATCATTTTTCAAAATTTTAAAATTAAACTACAATGTAAATATAATAAAGTCTTCCAACAGACCAAGAATAAAAACATAGAAAAATTTAAAAAATTAATTGATAAACAGCGAGAAAAATATAATACCTACACAACCAAATTGGATTAAAAATATTAGTAATGTGTCAATTCCGTCCAAAATTTTAAATTTTTTAGCATTAGGTCCTAAATTTAGTATAAATCCAGATGTAAATCATGTTTCGATAAAAAACCTCCTAGCTAATATTGAAGTAACTACTGCACATTTAGATATTGATAAAAAACAAATTATTAGAGCCAGAATAACTAACATTATAACTAATTACCTACATTCTGAACATAGAACTGGGTCTAACATAAATGTTCTTTATAGACAGTGTAAAAACTTCCTCAAAGAGCACAGTGATCTGATAGTTCTAGGTTCTGATAAAAGCAATGTTACAGTACTAATCAAGAATCTTTCCGACAAACCACCATTTTACAGGACTAATACAATGAGCAAAAAAATTTTTTTTCGACCAGTGGTTCTGAAAATACGGGACACAACTTTCTTATCCTAAATGGGAACATATGTTTATTTTTAGGTTATTCGATAGAGTATATTTTTTCTGAATTCAACGATATAAACATATCATATACTAATATAATAAAATAATTGAGAAAAATGTATGTTAGATTTATATGTATTTTATTTATATCTGGCTGAAACAAGAGTACTTTGGATAGAAAACAATTAATTTTCTTCTTAAAACTGACAGTTTAAGAACATAAAATTCAACAAAAAATAATCAAACAATGTTAGACAGAACAATATGTCCATGTTTTCTATCCATAGCACTCTTGTTTCAGCCAGATATAAATAAAAAAAAAGTTACATCACCATCCAAAGCCGAATCCTGCATAGGTTGCAGATCTCACGCCGCAACCCTATACTACTGTATACAAATATTATATAAGAATAGGAGGAATGCTGTTACGATATTAGCGAATATAATATCGGTTCACTTCGTGATTTATTCGGCAAAACCATCATTTTTGTCGTTGAACAATTGTGCCAGCCCGAGCCCAGCTGAGAGGACATCAGCAGTCGTTCCAGCCGCTTAACGCACATCAGCAGCACCAGGACCAGACGAGAGGGCAGAGCGATCCTCACGACTCCAACCTACTACAGAGGACCAATGTACTGGATTCTACTGTAAGTACATGTCACTGAGAGGCACTATTATTTATTCTAGTAACGAAAGTTCTGACAATTCAAGTGATTTTATTAAGAAGATTACGAGAACCCATAGGCCAGTTAATACGTACAAAAGATCCTAAAGATCTAAATACGGCTTTGAATATGCTCACCAACGATTTCCAACATGAGAAACCAATTTTTTCGCCCAAAACGCAGACAGTGACTAAACCAAATAACAATATTCAAAATTTTTCACAAAACCAAAAACCTCACCACAATACTAATAATTATTAAAGAAACTGAATACCTAATTCATTCCCTAAAATAACCTATCAATCACGACCGCAACCAAATTTTAATCAGTCACTTAACAGACCCACATATTCGCAAAATAAACCCGTAAATAATCAAAGATACGAGCCGACGCCTGTGAGTATAAGTACCAGGAACTCAAGCCAGTTTCGACCAGGGCCGACTCATAATTTTTCTAAAACCACCGCAAGAAACGAATTATTTAATATCGACGAGAACGAACACGAAATCTATCAAGAACCTAACGAACAAAATTATGATCACTCGGAAGAAGCCCCTGAACAAAATTTTGAAAATAATTTTTTAGAAGACATAGCCTCGGAGACGGAACAAGATATTTACGAAATCTTGAGCTAATGAATTTAACAAACCAAAGTAAACTGCCACATATTGTACTACCCGAACACAACCTTAAAGTATTAATAGATACCGGGAGTACAAGATCCTTTATTAATCTCAACATTGCACACAAATATTATAAAAACTCGATTATTACAGACCCATTCAAAATATCCACCGCACATGGTACATCTATTGAAAAACAGCACATATGTGCCAATTTCAAAATTATTTAATGTTCCCAAAAATGTTAGTTGAAAATATCACATTTTTAATTTCCATAAAGAATTCGACTTGTTACTCGGCCTAGACAATCTCAAAATACTAAAAGTAATAATCGACCTAAATCAAAATTTAATTATAACTCCGACATGCAAAATCAAAATGTATCACAAACATATTGCAAATAAAATTAATGCAAATAATATTTCATCAGATAACGCTATAATAATTGCACCAAAATCAGAAAAATTGTTATACTACGAGTTTGACAAAAACAAGGGACTATCGTGATACCTGAACACCACACCGATAAAATTATCATTCCAAAATGCGTAACGTCAGCAGAAAACTATCAAGCGTTCTGTACTATCACTAACGTTACCAATAAAGATATCACTTTTAAACAAAATAAACCACTTATAGTAGAAAAAATCTAAAACTACGAAATGACTACTTGTCCAAATTTGAATTTTATTAATTCGAAAAAAATTAAATTCGATATTTCAAAAATACGTACAGAACATATGAATGATGAAGAGAGATCAGAAATTTCCAAATTAATTCAAAATTATTCACAAATATTTCATCTAGATAACACGCCACTAAGTTTCACAAATCAGATTAAACACGATATAAAAACAAAAGATGAAGTCGTATAAATATACGGACATTCATAAAGCTGAAGTTCGCATTCAAACACAAAAAATGCTGGACCAAGGTTTTATCAGACCATCCTGCTCGCCTTGGTCATCACCCATTTGGATTGTACCCAAAAAAATTGATGCCTCGGGACAAAAAAAATGGCGATTAGTTATCGACTACAGAAAGCTCAATGACAAAACTATAGACGACAAGTACCCCCTACCAAATATCAGTGACCTACTTGACAAACTCGGACGTTGCCACTATTTTTCAACACTAGATTTGGCTTCCGGTTTTCACCAAATAGAAATGGACGAAAACGACATACAGAAAACCGCGTTTAACACCGAGGGCGGACATTACGAGTTTACCCGTATGCCATTCGGACTCGAAAACGCCCCCGCGACATTTCAACGCTTGATAGACAACGTTTTACGAGGACTAAACAATGACAAACGCTTGGTATATCTGGACGACATAATCATTTTTAGCACTAGCCTTCAGGAACACATTAATAATTAATGCTCTTATAGACATAAACGATCCAGAATATATTAAATGCTTTGAGACCTGTAAAAATTTATTAACTAACGAGCCATTCTTACAATACCCGGACTTTACTAAACCGTTTAATCTTACTTGTGATGCCAGCGACCTAGAGATAGGTGCTGTCCTATCTCAAGGTAGCATAGACAACGACCTGCCCGTTGCTTACGCTAGCAGAACTCTCAACGACACGGAATGCAACTATTCTATTATAGAAAAAGAGTTGTTATCCATTATATGGGCAACTCAATATTTTCGACCCTACTTATTTGGCCGCATATACACAGACCACAAACCCCTGCAATGGCTATTTTCCCTAAAACAGTGCAGCCAAAAGTTAATTAGATGGTGACTGAAGCTTGAAGAATTCGATTATGAAATCATATACAAAAAGGGCAAATTGAATACCAATGCCGACGCCTTAAGCCGCATTCCCCAAAATCAAAGTGACAAAATTATTATAGAAAACCTCGCAGATCCTTTAGCATTGTATCAAAATTATTTGAACACTAAAATTAATAAAGATAACCAAAATAACAATTACAATAATAATATTTTTGAAGTAGAAGGCGATTTATTCGACGCACCGCGCACAAGTAGCCTAATACATTGCGTTAGTCGATATTTTCATATGTCAGCAGGTATTGCAAGAGAATTAAAAAATAAGTTTAATCATGTCGAGAATTTACGTAAACAAAATCCAAAGCTTCACTCTTTAGTCTATTTAAAAGATAAATTTCGTTATATTATATACCTTATAACTAAAGAACGTTACTTTAATACTCCTACAGAACAGGACTTATTCTACACACTTCTAAATTTTAAAAATTTTTGTTTGAAAAATAACATAAAAGATTTGAGTATACCAAAAATTGCATGCGGATTAGACAGACAAGACTGGACAGTCGTCAAAAATATGTTACAATTCATTTTTAACGATACAGATATACTTATTACAGTTTTTAAACATGCAAATAAACAACCTACCCTCGACCCTCATAGTAGAAATCGGCGACAAAGAAAACGATAATCACAGCGAAAGTGACGTCACGGTACACACTAGTCACGAAAATCCTATCATAGGCACCCCTATCGTCGATTACCTAGTTAATTACGGTTAGAACCAAATATTTATATCAGAGGTAGAACATAGTCCTACTAGTCCCAAACTAACAAAAATTCAGGATAAAAAGCAAAAAATCTTTATACAATTTTCAAAAAACAATTACGAAAAAGAAATGATAAACTTCATAAAAGAATTTATCGTCCCCAATGTGAAATACCACATATATTTCGAAAACGACCTCTACATAAAACTCACTAACGTTTTACAAAATTACTTCAAAAATTCGAAAATAAATATGATAAAATGTACTAAAAAAAAAATTCTAAATTATATCATTTCGGATAACTGATTAGAATTCAAAAACTCTTTAGTGCAAGAACTTTTGGAACTACACAAAATTAAAATACATTACATCAGTTCACAACATCCGGAATCAAACGGTATCATTGAAAGATTCCATTCAACCTTAATAGAGCATATAAGACTGTTTAATAACCAAGAAAATTATAAAAAAGATCGAATCTAAAGTCAATTATGCGTTATTGGCATAAAGTAACACGATTCATACGTCCACTAAATTAAAACCATTCGATATAATTACCGGTCACTTAGAAACCGATTCACTTTGGATATAGAAAAACAAATATTAAATGATTACATTTCGAATCACAAAACCAAAATGAAATTACTGTATCAAAATTTAAACGAAAAATTACAACAACCAAAGGACAAAGTTATTAGCGAAATGAACGATTCGCGAGAAGACTTACCTCATATTACTGAACAGATTTATATTAAAAACCGGCAAAAACAACAAAAAACCAGAAATAAGTACAAAAACGAAACGGTCAAATCAATTAACCCTAACTTGAAAACCGCAAAAATTAAAACAAGACACGGTAATACTGCAGAAAATATACACTTGTCTAATATCAAAAGACCAAGAAAAATAACTTACAAATTTAAAACAATTCCAGATTGTTCGGGATCTGCTATGGATCCGAAATAATAGATCTATTTCAAAATCAAGGAATCATGCCGATTAATTTAGGAGCAGCCAAATTGCAAAAATCCCAACATACATTTGTGCACTTTTATAACCTAAATCCAATCTTCAATGAACTAGAAAGTTTAGACAATCAGTACAAATTATTGAAATTAAACATTGCCAATAATACAAAATTCCACACTGACCTCGAAAATAACGATAAAAATCTTGGAACACGTGCGAAAGAACATCGCTCAAAAAGTAGAGTATACCAATGTAAAAACCAGTACCATCCGCACTACAACCCCTCGTGCGAGGAAGAAATCCTCTTACAAAGAAACCTAAGCCGATGCCGTTACACCAAGCTGCAAGTTACCAACCACGTAGAACTCATCCCAGAAATCAACCAATATTTGGCAATATTCCCAGTGGAAGAACAAATTAATCTAAAGTGCCCCGATAAAACGAATCTCAAAGCCCTCACAGGTGTCTACCTCATTAAAGAAAACAATTGTGAAATATTGTTCCAAAACAAAAGACTAACATATTTAGACCAAACCCACGGACAACCTGTATTACTACTAAAATTAAACCTCAGTTTTCGTAAACGTGAAATACCCAACTTAACAATAAAACTAAAGACTATAAAGCTCGAAGACATTCCAATAAAACCACCAGTAGAAATATTTCAAGTACTAGCAATTAATCACGTGCCAAGTGTATGGACTGTAATATTGTATTGTGCTATAATAATGACAATAATTTACTTTTTTTGGACTAAGTTAAAACCAAGGTGTGTCAGAACAACCCTAGAGAACCAGCCAGGGCAACCCCAAGAACCTCGACTTCCAGGGGGAGCTTCATTCTGAGAATGGAGGAGTTACATCACCATCCAAAGCCAAATCCTGCATAGGTTGCAGATCTCACGCCGCAACCCTGCACTACTTTATACAAATATTATATAAGCATGTTAAACTTAGTTTTTAGTCAGTCTTGTTGTATTCACTTAGAATTGTAGCATCTAACAGATACATTTGTAATAAATAAAAATTTTAAAAACTCAACGGCAATCTTTGACATTATAAGTTATTTATATATATATATATATATATATATATATATATATATATATATATATATATATATATATAAAATATTTATTTATTTCATTATGTACATTTCATACCCAAATCACTCCCCACTCATGGAAAGGGGTGCGGTTTCGCGTCGCATGCAAGGCCCATCTCAATCAGGACAATTTACGGATGTCCTTGCATTACGACGCTACTCACACTCCCTCCAGTTTCGCCCATGGTGGAGAATATAAACAAGCAATTATTTATGAGATACATTGTAATTCCTGGTTATTACCCTTATTTACATTGTATGAGTATCAACTTAAGTAAATTAGTACATGAGATGAATATGGGGGTTAGTAGGATAATATTTACATTCTAAATTACCATATACAGGAAAAAGTTTAAAAAAAACCCTGCTTTACACTATGTTCCCTAATCTTAACCTAATGAGTGACGGTATGAATTATTTACAAGTGATGTAATGAGATTTATTATTATGGTAGATGGAATGATTATTTAGTTAGTAGGAGGGTGCTACTCTTCATGGAAGCTCTGGAAGAATAGTAGAAGCGTCTGGTAGGGTAGAATGTGTTTTATTTTGAATAATGTATTGTTTTGTCTAATGTTTGTCATATTTTTTGTCAGTGAGTTATGTTTGATTTGTGTTGTATAAAATCTTTGGGGTATGTTATATACGAAGTCTTGTATGTATGGAATTTGTGTCATGTTATGTAGATCTACGATTCGCGTGTACCTGTCTGGGCTATTTATGAAGCGCAAACATTTGTTCTCCAATCGCTGTAAGGGTAGGATGGCTGTCCTGGACGCACTGCACTACACTGGGGCTGCGTACGTGATCACCTGCTTATACAACAACAACTTTTTCTTCTTGCTCATAGGACTTTTGGAATGTAGGAGAGTATATAAGGATTTTATTGCTGCATTTGCTGTTCGTAAAGTATTGTTAAAATGTTTATAGTAGTTCAATCTAGGGGTTAAAGTCACCCCTAAGTATTTTACTGAGTCTGATGGTGGAACTTTGTTGTTGTCTATAGTCGGTAGTGTGTATATTTTGTTGTTTGTGTATTTCTTTGTGAAAGTTATTAGTTGGGTTTTATCTGTGTTAATTTTTATTTTCCATTTGTCCCAGTATTGTTTTAGATGTATTTGTATTTGTCTGGCGGCTACCTCTGCGACGAACGAGTAAGCGTATATTGCCGTGTCATCAGCGTAGAGGGCCGTGTTTGTTTGTTTAAATGTCGGTACATCGTATGTGAAAAGTGTGTATAGTTTAGGGCCAAGACTACTTCCCTGTGGTACGCCCGCTCTTATAGGGCGAGCAGTAGACACAGAAATATTTACCTTCACCCTTAGCTGTCTGCCAGTCAAGTATGAGTGTAGTAGTTTGGTTAATATATAAGGTAAGTTTGTCTGTATGAGTTTATGTAAGTGCCCTTATATCCACACCTTATCGAAGGCTTTCTCGACGTCCAGAAGGGCCATTACCGTCACTTTGGCCTTGTTAAATTGTTTAGTAATGTCTGTTACAATTCGGGCTACCTGAAGCGTTTTATTATGCTTCGGTCTGAACCCGAATTGTTCGCCTGATGTGATTTTATATTTAGAGTCATGTTTTTGTAGTCATGCCAGTATAATTTTCTCCGTGACCTTTGACATTGTATTCAGTAAGCTTATGGGTCTGTAGCTAGTCGGGATGTCAGGAATTTTGTTTGGTTTGAGGATGGGGGTCACTAGTGCAGTTTTCCACTGTTTGGGAAAGTATCCGTGTTTTAGTATTCCATTTATTATGTTTGTAAACTGCACTAGAGCCTTTCTGGACAGGTTTTTGAGAATGATATTTTGAATACCATCGGGACCGGGAGCTTTTTCATTTGGGAAGGTTTTAATAGCGCTGGCCACTTCGGAGGGAGAGGTGAGGAGTTTGGCCAGCGTTGTACGGTTTGTAGGGTGGTCTTGTCTCAGGTACTGTTCAGTGTTGTCTCGTATCTTCTGTTGCTCGGGGGTGAGAGCAGGATCTGTGTGATGGAATGCTTCAAAGGCTTCAGCTAACGCTTCCGCCTTTGATCTATCGGTAAAAAGGATTTCGTTGTTGTGTTGCAGGGCAGGAATAGGTTTATGGGGTTTTCTGAGGTTCTTGGATAGTTTCCAAAGGGATTTGTCTTGAGGATAAAGGGACTCGAGCTTCTTTTTCCAGGTGTCGTTTCTGTACGTTGCCAGTGCTAGTTTTATTTGTTTATTTAATGTGCTCATATTTTCTCTTAAGTCTGGGTCACGGAGACGTTGCCACTGTTTTCTAGTCTTGTTTCGTTCATTGATTAATGTTAAAATATTTGATGGAAGCTTGTCTTTGTGTGGTTTTAAGTTATTAACTTGCGTATGCTTATATATCGCTGTTTTTATTATTTCAGTCAGTCTAGTTACTTCCGCTTCGATGTCTTGTTCATTGTTGAGGTTATTGTTGATTGTTACAAGTCTGTCAAGCATCCTTCTAAATTCTTTCCAGTCTGTCTGTTTGTACATCCGCGTCTGTCTTGAATCGTCCATATGTTTTGCATTACTGCGTAGGGTAGTGTATATTGGTAGGTGGCCTGAGTTTAGTTCGTCATGCGTTATGGGATCGGAGATGTGTGATATGTTTTTGTATAGTATGAGGTCTATAGTAGAGGGTGTGTAGTTATTAGGAGGGAAATGTATAGGTGTGGGAGGAACAAAGAGGACGACGTTGTTTGCCGGTGTGTACTCGAGCAGCGTCCGGCCGTTCTTGTTCTTTGTTTGCACTCTCCAGTGATCGTGCTTTGCGTTTAGGTCCCCTATAATAATGACTTTTATCCCCATCTGTAGCAAAGTGTGTAAGTCTTGTTGTGAAAAATTGTTTTGTGGTCGATTGTATGTTGCCATTATGTGTGTATTGTCTGATAGTTTTATGCAGATTATTTCCGTTGATGACTTTGGTAGGTGAACTCTAACGTGTGGTATGTTATTTTTCACCAGGATGGCGACTTCACCTCCAGGTATGCGCGTTTGTTGCGGTCTGTCTTGTCTATGTACAACGTAGCGCCGTACTTTTAGTTTATGTGCGTCAGTCAGTCTCCTTTCTTTCAAAGTCATTATATGTATGTTGTACTTATGTAAGTAGTGTATGAGTTCACCTACATTTGTCCGGATGCCATTCGCATTCCATGAAGATATGTTAGTGCTTGAGTTGAATTATATGTCATAGGAGGGGAGTTTTTGTAGGAATTAGAATGCGACTAGGGCTTTGGTTTGTGGGGTGGATGATCTGATGGCATTGTTAAAGTCTCTAAGTGCTTTGAGGAGGTTCTCCAGGTTCAGGACGGCTTCCAGATCCATCATCTGCTCCACCAGGTCGGAGATGATGGTGACACGCGTGGTGTGTCCGCTGCTAGGCTCTGGTGGTGAAGCTGTGTTGTTGTAAGGGAGAGTATGCTGCTCTGGGGGCGAGGCTGCCTGCGTGTGCTGGTGGGGGACACGACTCTGTGGGAGCGGAGGGTAAGCCGTGCGATCTGCCATGTTGGGAGCGGGACTAGGTCTGTCTGGCCGGCTACCTGCTCTTGCTGTCGGATAGGCTGCGGAAGCGGCCATGTTGGATTGGGCGGGGCGAGCTGACCATGCATTTCTAACCGGCATCGCTGCTGGAATGCAGCTTCCATGCCGTTGCTACTCGTTATTCACGTCTGTACTCTTCAGCGGAAGGCGAGCAATTCTTATTTATATTATGAATCCGCCCTCTTACCCACTCGGCTATGGAGCATTTTGTTTTAGACGTTTCTTATTCGAAAATATTAAAGATAACCTTCAAAATACAATTTATTTTATCGATTATTTCTGTTAGAAAAGGCCATATTACACAACATTTGGTTATATTAGATGCAAAATTAAGTAATCTAACTAACGATACCATATACACCCGATTTTATTTAGCGGGACAGATGGAAACAGTAAAAACTGTTTTCCCATGTTATTTCCCTATGTCAAGGTTTTCAGTATTTACCCTGTATATATATATATATATATATATATATATATATATATATATATATATATATACAGGGTGGCCCAGTGAAAATTATCAGCGCAATTTTTGGCCACTTAACATTAATTTTACTAAAAACGCTCGAACACGTCAATTTTAATATAAAGAGGGACACCTACATGGATTAGTACCAATGGTGTAACTTCAACCCTAAAATGAGTGTGGACAGCACTTCAAAAATTTTAAATGGAAAAGGGCGTCAAACATGACTCAGTTCGAAAGGCCTTTTAATTCTCTTTTCAACAGTTTTTTTATTTTTCAAATCCGATCATTAGTTCCAGAGAAATATCGTTTAAAACAAATTTTATCAGGTGTTCAAAATTGCCATCAAGTAGGCTAAAACCGGCTAAAATAAATGACAGAAACTAAAAAAACAATTCTTTCGACAATTTGTTTCTAATAAACAAATAATTTGTAAGTTGGATTTTTTTTGTGAGGTTATTTGAAGTCTAAAGTTTATGCCATGCTACCCGGATTTTTAGAAGATTTACGGCAACTTACCTTATATTCAAAATTTTTAGCAAAATCTTTATTATTGTATGGAAGTTGGTAATAGTCATTTTGAACACCTAATAAACTGATACTTGAGTTTCTGTCATTTGTTTAAGCCTACTTGATTGCAGTTTTGCACACCTGATAAAATTTGTTTTAAACGATATTTCTGTGGAACTAATGATCGGGTTTGAAAAATAAAAAAACTGTTGAAAAGAGAATTGAAATGCCTTTCGAACTGTGTCATGTTTGACACCCTTTTCCATTTAAAATTTTTGAAGTGCTGTCCACACCCATTTTAGGGTTGAAGTTACGCCATTGGTACTAATCCATTTAGGTGTCCCCCTTTATATTAAAATTGACGTGTTCGAGCGTTTTTTGCAAAATTAATGTTAAGTGGCCAAAAAATGCGCTGATAATTTTCATTGGGCCACCCTGTATGTGTATATACAGGGTGAGTTTGGGAAGACGCCACCCCCTTTAACTTTTTATTATAAGTAATAGAAAAAAATGACTCATATAAAAGTTTCATTATTTTACATATGCTATTTGATGGCAGATGTAGATATTTTTTATAAAGTCAGGTTTACAAGATAGGACTATCAACTTTTATTTTTCAAATGGCAACCTATAATTATTTTAATAAAATAGAAACCGCTATTTTTTTTCTCTTTTCAACGATGTATTAATTTTTATTAATGTATTTGAAAAATTTCGAGAAAACTGAGATAATTTAGAAATATTAGAAATAATTTTTAAATAAATATTATAGGTGGCTATGTGAAAATAAACAAAACCTAACAATGTAAAACAATTAAATTAATGTCAAAAATGTATACATTTGTTTGTCACTTAATTTAACTTATTTTGTAAACATAAAAAGAAACATTTTGAATAGTTCACAAAGAACGAAATAATTGATATGATTCTAATAATTGGTTAATTGACTTGCATCATAAGAAGAGCAAAAAGAATTTACAGGGAGCGGTTTCTTAGACGTTGGCAAAAGACTTTAAGAACACTGAGAAGGATTTTTACCCGATTTCGAGAATCATAGCCACCTATAATATTTGTTTAAAATAATGAAGAATAAATTTTTGAAAAATTCATGGACTTCACTGGGATATGAACCCAGGGCCTTCCCATTTCCGGTAGGATGCTCTACCAACTGAGCTACAAAGTCCCGTGACGTTCATGAATCTTTCACCTGTCTTTTGCCGTGTTTTGCAAGTATACTCTCTTTCGAGCATTGAATACTTGCTGACGACTTAGACACACTTGGTGGTTTTAACGAACCACACCGCAGTAACTAACTGACACACTGTTTTTACACAGTAAAGTTATAACATTTAGAACCGCATGGCGATTCAACATTTTAATAATGAAGAATAAATTTTTGAAAAATTCATGGACTTCACTGGGATTTATTCTTCATTATTAAAATGTTGAATCGCCATGCGGTTCTAAATGTTATAACTTTACTGTGTAAAAACAGTGTGTCAGTTAATTTGTTTAAAAATTAATTCTACTTACTTACTTACTTAATCCTGTGCCTTTCTACCTTTCGGTGTAAGGCATAATGTTTGGTTTATCGTCTCTTCTTCTTCAAAGTCTTCGGGGTTTCTCTTCCAAACTTCCTTCCATGCTTGTCGGTCTTTCATCTTTTGTGTAGCTTCTTTCCATGTGAGACCTCTCACTTTCACTGCACTTTTTACTTCTTCCTCCCATGTTTTCACTGGTCTTCCCCTTTTCCTTTTGTGCTGTGGCCTCGCTTCGTATACTTGTTTCACTAGTCTGTCGTCTTCCATTCTATTAAGATGCCCTGCCCATCTTAATTGTCCTTCTTGTTTGGTTTGAGCTACTGGATTTATGTTCAATTTTTTCTGTAGATTTCGTTTCTTATTTTGTCCATTTTTGTCTTCCCTTCTATTTTGCGCAGAAATCTCATTTCTACATTTCTTTTCCTGCTTTGGTGCTTCTCTTGGGTTGTCCATGACTCACTGCCGTATGTCAGTAGTGGTATTGCTACCTTTTTGAACACTTCGACCTTTGTTTGCTTCGGTACTTCTTTCTTTCCTAAAAATTGGGTTTTCAGTGCGTTAGATAATCTCCCCGTGTTGGCTACTCTATCTATTATTTCTTGGTCTATTGTTCCTTTTTCGTCTATTGTGACACCTAGGTATTTGAACGTGTTGACTTGTTCAATTCTTTCTCCGTCTATCTGTATATCATGTGTATTGTCATTTCCATTTACTATCATCTTTTTGTTCCATCTCATTAGTTCTGTGTTTAGTATGTCGAGGTTCGTCTGTAGATCTTCAGAGTTCTCTGCTACAATCATCATGTCATCTGCATACTGTAAGTCTGATAGTTTTACTGTCTTTAGCTTCCATTTTCCTACTTTATATGTTTTTAGCTTCTTTCGGATATTCTTGAAAATTTCGTCTAGGTAAACCGTGAATAGCAGTGGACTCAGTATGCACCCTTGTCTTAGTCCTATTTCTGTGTTGAATGTGCTTGAGATATTGTTTCTTGTTCTTACATAGTTGATATTTGTTTTGTACAAACTTTTAATACATTGGATGGTTTCCTTATTCACACCTTTCTTTTCTAGGCATTCCCAGACTTTCTCTCTAATTACCATGTCAAAAGCCTTTTCTAGGTTTATGAAACAGACATGTATTTCTCTGTTAGTGAGTCTTGCTTTTTGTATCATTTGTCTCAGAGTGAATATGTTATCTTGGACTCCTCTGTTCGGTCTGAATCCGCATTGGTTTTCGTCTAAGGACGCTTTCACTTTATCTCTTATTCTCTTTTTAAGAATTCTTGCAAATATTTTACCTGGTACGCTCAGTAATGTTAGGCCTCTGTGGTTATGGCAGTCCCTGCTGTCACCTGTCTTATATATTGGGGTTATTATACCCGTTTTCCAGTCATTTGGTGCGGTTTGTTCTTTAACCACTGCATTGAATATTTTTAGTAGATATTCTTGACCCGATGTACCCATATATTTCATCATTTCGGTTGTTATTGCATCGTGTCCGGGGGCTTTTCCTGCTTTTAGTTTCTTCAGTGCATTCGTCAGCTCTTCGGGGGTTATCTCTTCCATTGTGCGTTCCTTTTCGCTTGTAATTAATCTTGTTTCTTTTGTCTTTTCATTTGTTTTACTTTTTTCGCCCAGTAGGCCTGAGAAATATTCTTTCCATCTTTCCATAATTTCCTCTTCATTGTCTAGTAGCTTTCCGTTTTTGTCTCTTATGCATTGCAAGAATATTTTTTTCTCCTTTCGCATGTTTTTTATTGCACCGTAGAATAGTTTCTGATTATCCCTATATGCTTCATTTAGTTTATTTCCCAGTTTCGTCCATTCCTCTTGTTTGGCTTTTCGTACTACTATTTTAACTTCGTTTCGTGCTTTTTTGTATTCTTCATAATTTTCTTCGTTTCTTGTCGCTAAGTATTTCTTCCATATTTCTTTTTTCTTCCGAATCGTGTTCCTTATATCTTGTGTCCACCATGAGCTTTTTTTCATTTGTTTGTTGTGTAGTTTTGATGTTCCGCAGGCGTGCTTTACTGCTTCTATGATGCTCACTTTGAACTTTTCCCACATATCCTTCGCATTTGTCTCTTTAGTTATGTCTTTGAGTTCTTTCTCTAATTTGTTTTGGAACAGTATTCTACATCTTTCTTCAGACAATTTGTAAGTTTTATTCTTTTAGCATAGGTCTCCTCGTGATTTGTCGTTTCTTATTTTGACCTTTTAGAAGCATCATAACTAAGTAGTGGTCGCTGTTAATCTCAGGTCCTCTGTATACTCTTACATCTTTGGTTTGATTCTTTGTGCTTCTGCTCATAAGGAAGTAGTCTATAATAGATTTTTCATTTTTCGATAATTGTGCTCTCGTATATTTGTGTATGTCCTTATGTCTGTAGTAGTGTGTGTGTCGTGGTGTCAACACGTATGAGTTTGTGCTCCGTAAAGAATTTAAAAAATATATGAAATACAAGGATATAGAGAGCTATTAAAAATAAAGCAAGTTACTAAGAAGAGACCCCAAAGGAAGATATAAAGGAAAAGATAAGTATCGTCAGATAAAAGATTAAAAAGCAAATAAAAATTATTAGCCGTTTGTAGGTTATACACATATTCTTTCAAGAGAGCTACATTGCCAGCAAAGCATAATCAAGAATTGCATTTTGCAAAGTAGTGTTTTGAGCCAGCGGCAGATATCAGGTTACCGCCCGAATCAAGTAAGGTGATAACACAAATTGAACTGACGACGCATAGAACACCACCAAGCAAAACTAGCAAGCAACACTAGCAAGTAAAGAGAATTGCATACCTTCAGTTAATAAAATGGATGCTCAAATAATCCTAGATGCAATAGCCGATTTAAAAAAGGAATTAGCAAACATACAAAAAGAGATAAATACTAAATTCAATATCACAGCAGATAATTTAGAATACCTTACCAGTAAAATAGTGAAAATAGAAAAAAATTGGAAAGAACAGGAAAAAATAAATAGAGAAAAAAATCTTTTAATTTTTGGCCTAATAGAAGAAGAACGAAATAAATTTCAACTAGAAAATGCTTGCATAGATCTAATAAAAAACACAATAAAAATAGATATAAATAACAGAGATATTGATAATATATATAGACTAGAAAAAAAGGCAAATAAAACAAGACCGGTTCTAATAAAATTAACAACAAGAAGGAAATTAATAGAAATTTTGGCAAACCGAAAGTTTTTAAAAGGAACAAGAATAATAATATCAGAAGATTATCCAAAAGACATTGCAGATGAAAGAAAAGTATTGATACCGCTGATGAAAGACATAAGAAAAGAGGGTAAACATGCAGTTTTGAAATACAATCATTTATATGTTGATGGAATAAAAATAAATAACAATGAAGCAACAATATTAATAAAAGAAAAAAACGACAAAAAACGAATGCATTCTGAAGAAAAGGAACAACAGAAAAGTCCAAAAACATATGAAGATAACGACAAAAACAAAAAAGAACAAGATGCAAAGAGACAAAAACAACAACCCAATAAAGCAGATATACCAACAACTTCAAGTGTCAGACCTCAATTCACAAGTAGACCTAGAACGAATAGCTACGATGAAAGACCAATAAGAAATAACTTATCAAAACAATCATAGCAACCAAACATAAATAAAGTAACAGGAAACCTGATAACGAAAATGGCTAATACAAAGGAATTAGAAAATAAGTACAATGAAATGGCACCAACACACACACCCGCAATTCCAAGTCAAAGAAAGAAAATAAATAGAAAGAAAGGTAAAAAAACAAAAAATAATAATAAGATTAGAATTAGTACCTGGAATGTCAGAACTATGCTACCACCAGGAAAAAACGCAAGAAATAGCTGCAGAAATGCTGAGGTATAAAATAAAAATTGCTGCAATACAAGAAACTAGATGGAGTGGAGCAGGAGAAATTGTAAAGGACAATTATATTGTAAAATATTCAGGGGATATAAAACAAGGTCAGTACGGAGTGGCATTTATTATTTTAAATGAATTGAAAAACAATATAATAGATTTTAAACCAATAAACGAAAGAATGGCCTACTGTAGAATAGATACGACACCTTTCAAAATATCAATCTTAAATATATATGCTCCAACAGAGAATGCGAAACCGGAAGAAAAAGAAACGTTCTATGAAGTGTTAGAAGAAGAAATTGAAAAAATGCCAAAAGAAGATACAATAATTGTATTAGGAGACTTTAATGCCCAAATAGGGAAGGAAGACTATATACAGCAAGTAGCAGGAAGACACACAATACATGACAATACAAATGATAACGGACAAAGACTATGCAGATTAGCAACAAGAACAAATCTGATAATAAGCAGCACAAAATTTAAACACCGGAGAGAACATAAAATAACAAGGATATCACCAGATCAACAAACGCAGACACAAATAGACCATATACTTATAACAAGAAGAAAACAATCATCAGTAACGGATATAAGAACCTACAGAGGAGCATGCGCAGATTCGGACCACTTTATGGTAGCAGCAACCCTAAGACAAAAAGTGAAAAGAACCTCAAAAAATAGTAGTAAAAAAATTAAATGGAATACAGAAAATCTGAATAATGAAAGTATAAGAGAGAAATATATACAAGAACTAGATAAAAATCTAAAAGAAGTAATAAATTATGAAGATGACATAGAAACAAAATTGAATGGTATAAAGACATGCATACAGGAAGCAAGTCAAAAATGGGTAGGAAAAGAAAAACAAGATAAAAGAAAATACTGGTATAATGACGAATGTAAGAAAATGGCAGATAAAAAGAAAAATGCAAGAATAAAATGGCTACAAACAAAAAAAAAATGAAGACAAACAACTATATGAAAAAATAAGAAACGAATGCAACAAAACTATAAGAAAAAACAAGAGAGAATGGACAGAGAATCAGATTAAAGAAACAGAAGAAGAAAGGCAGAAAAGAAATACAAAAAGATTTTACAAACAAATTCAAGCACAAAATAAAACACAGAAAATCAAAGTACATGGCATAAAAAATATAAATGGTAGAATAGCAGAAAACGAACAAGAATATAAACAAAATTGGATTAACCACTTTAAAGATTTATTAACAGATACACAAGATGAAAATGAATTTGAAACCCAAAACAATGAACAAGATAGAATAGTAGAAGAGCCAACGCTAAAAGAAGTACAAGAAATAATAAAAAAATGTCACAATGGAAAAAACACCAGGTAAAGATGGAATAAATATTGAATTAATAAAATATGGAGGGGTAGTCTTGCAACAACAAATATACGAACTCATAAAGAAAATATGGAGACATGAAAAGATGCCAAAAGAATGGGAATCTGGACAAATAGTGACAATACATAAAAAAGGTGACCAGCAAGTATGTAAAAACTACAGAGGTATTACTATGTTGAATACGGTATATAAAATACTATCCACATTAATACAAAGAAGATTAGTAAATGCAGAAAATAACATAATTGGACAATATCAATGTGGATTCAGTAAAGGCAGATCAATAACAGACGCCGTACATACAGTCAAACAAATAATTGAAAAATCAGTTGAATACAATCTGAATATAGAAATGCTATTTATTGATTTCCAGCAAGCCTTTGACTCCATTAAAAGAAAAAAGCTTATGACAGCACTTGAGGAGCTAAATATACCAGCAAAATTAAGAAGACTAATCTCGATGACAATGAGGAAAAATAAAATAAGCATTATAACACAAAAAGAGGAGACAGAAGCGATCGAGATAAATAAAGGGGTCAGACAAGGAGATGCGCTGTCGGCAACATTGTTCAACCTAGCTTTAGAATATGTACTTAGAAAAATAAATAAAGGAACGCTTAGAACACGAGGAGGACAAATAATAGCATATGCCGGCGACATAGTTATTGCAACGAAAAACAGGAATATAATGATAGAAATGCTGCAAGAAATAATTATCGAAGGAGATAAGATAGGATTAAAAATCAACGAAGTAAAAACCAAAATAATGCTGCTAGGAAAGAATGCTGAAAAGAAACGAATAAAAATCGGAGAACACACATTTTAACAAGTAGATACGTTTAAATATTTAGGAATTATGTTATCAAGTAAAGGAGAAAGAGAAACAGAAATTAAGGAAAATATTATAGCAACAAGTAGAGCTTTTTATTGCAAAAAAAAAATATTAAAAAGCAAACTATTAACAAAAAATACCAAAATCAGAATATACAAATCAATAATAAGACCAATAACATTATACGCAGCTGAAACAATCACAATGACAAAAAAAGAAGAAGAAGATCTAAAAATAATGCAACGCAAAATAATACGAACAATTCTAGGACCAATCAAGGTATCAGAAAATGAATACAAAATAAGAATGAACCATGAAATAGAACAAGAATTAGAAGGAGAAAATATAGTGAAAAAAATTAAACAACAAAGAATGAGATGGCTTGGCCATGTATGGAGAGCAGAAGAAAGGGATACAATAAGATCAATAGTCGAGTGGAGCCCAGGCGGAAGAAGAAGACGAGGCAGGCCCAGAGCAACATGGCTGAGAGAAGTGGAAGAAGATCTGAAAGCAGCTGAAATTAGCAACTGGAAGAATAAAACAAGAAATAGGGAGTTGTGGAGGAATATTATAAAGAACATCTAAGAAACAGGAACGGAGATTGATCCATTCCAATAAAATTGGATCTAGAAAGCTTCGAAGGAAGCAGCGCAACCCCTGGGGGTGTTAAGCCACTATATATATATATATATATATATATATATATATATATATATATATATATATATATATGTCTGTAAAAGGAGTTAGCTATTATGAGATCGTTTTCTATACACAAATCAATTATTCGCTGTCCATTTCCATTTTTAACTACTTCTCCTTCTTTTCCCATGTATCTTTCTATTCCCGTGTTGTCATTGCCTACTCTTCCATTCAAGTCTCCCATAATTATTATTTCATTATTAGTGTTATCTATGATTTTTTGTAGTTCTTTATAAAATCTTTGTTTGTTTTCTATCTTGTCATCCTCGTTGGGCCCATAAACTATGATTATAGTGGTTATTTTATTGTTATCAGTCATCCAATCAATTTTCATAAGTCTTTCTGATGTAAATTCTTCTCTATCTAATTTACTCATTATATGATTGCTTACTATTAGTCCTACTCCTGCCGACGCTCTCTCTTTTTCCTCCACTCCCGAGTAGTATAGCCAATATTCTTCTGTTAATTGAATATACTCTTTACCTTTCTTTTTAGTTTCTGTTATTCCTACCATATCTAGCCTCATTTTTTCACTTCGTCTGTTAATTCATATTCCTTGCCGTTAATGCTTCGTATATTCCAGGTCCCTATTCGTGTAGTTTCTACTGTGTTTCCGTTCTTCGTGTCCATGTCCTTTGCCCTTGTCGTCTTCTTGAGTGGATTCGTTTGTTTAACTAATAGTTTTTTGGGTCTCTAACTTCAATAATTCCTTCCTCTTGATCATTCCACTCATAATTTAAACCTTGAATAGTAACTTTTCTGTACCCTATTCTTACTGCTTTGCCTTTCATCTTCTCTGCCTTTGCAATTTTTACTATTTCAGCTTGTACTTTTCGTTCTTTTATCGTTAAGTCATTTTCTATGTAAACTTTAATTTTTTTGTTTCTGAATTCTTTTTTCTTTTGCATTATTTCCCGTTTATCCTCCCATTTTTCCAGTTCCACTAGCGTTATTTTACGATCTTTATCCTTGCTAATTGCACTTACTTTTTCGATTTTCGGTTCTATTTTTAAATTGTTTTTAAAGAATTCGGTTACTGTTTATATATCCTCATGTCCTTCAGTCATTTGTCCTTTGACAATAATATTGTTTTTCCTCTTTTCTTTTTCACTTTTTTCCATTATTGTTTCCAAATTCACTATTCTGCTTATAAGGTGTTCTTTTTCTTTTTGCCAGTTTTCGTCCTTTTTCCTCATTTCCTCCTTCAGTTCTCTTATCTCATTGTTATTCACTTCCATAGCAGCTAGTATATTCTGCATTGTTCGGTTTAGTACTTGAAATTGTTGTTCCGTCATATTGCTGTTTATAGTTTTATTTCGTTGCGAATCTGGGCTACGGATCACTCTGTTGCTTCTTTTAAAGGCCGCCTGCTCTTCTTCAGTGCTGCTATTTAATATTCTTTCTCTCTTCGCGCTCATTTAGTTTTAGTTTTACTACTATTGGCATCACTGAGTCCTGAGTGCTTGTGCGCATGCGCGTCTCACTTTACTCGGCGCGAATCCCCTTCTATTCCGAGCGCTTTACCAACGTGCTGCGTACGACAGCTGTGGCTTAATTCTAATATTTCTAAATTATCTCAATTTTCTTCAAATTTTTTAAATACATTAATAAAAGTTAATATATCGTTGAAAAGAGAAAAAAAATGGCGGTTTCTATTTTATTAAAATAATTATAGGATGCCATTTGAAAAATAAAAGTTAATAGTCCTATCTTGTAAACATTTGCCATCAAATAGTATATGTAAAATGATAAAAATTTTATACGAGCAATTTTTTTCTATTACTTACAATAAAAAAGTTAAAGGGGGTGGCGTCTTCCCAGACACTACGAGACAATGTTCTGATTCGTGACGCTTCGTCACAATATATATATATATATATATATATATATATATATATATATATATATATATATATTGTGACGAAGCGTCACGAATCAGAACATTGTCTCGTAGTGCCTGTCTTCTGTATTAAATGCAGTTTTTGACTTTAGCGTCCATTTTGATCAGGTGGAAACAAGATGCTAAGTCTAACATATGGTAAATTAATGGTCTTTTCCTAAAATTTTCTGTACTCCACTACGATTCTCTATTTTCGTTTACCGGATGCGTGAAGCTATCTATTTATTCTTTGTTGACAACTGATTTTAATCTTTTGTTTTCGGCTCTAATATGAAATTACTTACAATTGTCGTCATTTTGAATTGGTGAAAGTAAAACTATAATATTTGGTATCATTGTAAAGCAAATTTTTTGTACATTCCGAAAAAATATATAAAGATATCGATTCCCTAAACTAGAAATAAAGTTGGACACATTTCCGCTAAAACCGGAAGTGACACAAAATTGTTAATACCACCATTTTATGAGCCCCTTTGTCTAGTTTAATTTTGCTCTTTAACATTTTCTTGTATCTCTCAAAATAAACGAAATATTCTGGGTGCCGGCCTTCCGCCAAACACCTGTATATATATATATATATATATATATATATATATATATATATATATATATATATATATATATATATATATATATATAATTATGTTTTTGTTATTGAAAAACGTGTTTTTAAAAAATTATTTTATTTCACTTTGCAAGTTACAACTTGATAAGACGTGTTAAGAGATGTTGTAACATGTGCAGATATCAGGTGAAGAACACTGAATCGTGTGTTACAAGATCTTTTACGTCTGTCTCTATTTCTATCTCATAAAGGAAAGAAAAACACACGTGTAAGGAATTTGCAATATTGCAAAATATGATTTTAATGTTAATATTATAATTTATATATATATATATATATATATATATATATATATATATATACATATATATATATATATATATATATATATATATATATATATATATATATATAAGTTAGAAGTACAACTTCTCACGGGAACTGCTGACCATGCTGAGTCCCAGATGCTACTCGAATCCACATTTCCTCTATTTTTGCATACTCAATATTTTTCATATTTTTGTAATATTACTTAATTCTATTCAGTTACATTCTGTATTCTGTACAATAAACATTGTTATATTTCACTGCTAAATCTTTGTACTTTCGTTTAATAAAATCATTTTTTTTGTTGTTAACTTACTCCCGTAACTTAACTGGCGCAGTCGGTAGGATATCCAGGCGTAATTATTCAAAAATAAATTTGCGTTTCGTTTCTACGATTTACTGGATATCGCAACGGAAGTGTCCGCGAACCTGCATCAAAGACTTTTACAAATACGAGAGCACATCGTGCAGAAGTAGAAGTCGCTAACCAGCCCTGAAGAATACAGAGCTGCCACGACCAGGTTCATCGTTCCAGCACAGAGAAATCGTCGGAACAAATCAATGGACAAATTGATTTTGATCAAGTAAGTGCACATGTCATTTAGAAAATTGATTGATATCAATACCGATTCAGTAAGTGAAACAGAATCAGATTCTGACCAATCCTGTAACTCACCAAACCAAAATTATAATAATAATCAAAATAACTTATTATTTAACGATCTAGCAAATAGAATAGATAGTCTAAACTTAACAATCATGGCAACCCCTGTATTAAAAAGAGAATACCTCGACATGATTCCCGAATTTCACGGCGATACTAAATTACTCTCCAGATTCATTGAAATCTGCGAAAAATTAGTTAATAAATTTTATGACACAGCTGACCCCGCTGATTTTCAAAACGAATGGCTTATGTCTAGCATATTAACAAAAATCAAAGGCGAAGCTGCGGTTAATATCGCCAGTTGCACAATCTCTGATTGGAACAGTCTAAAGACAGCGTTATTGAACACATATCAAGATAAACGCGATTGTTTTACTTTAAATATCGAAATGACAGAATTGAGACAAACAAATGAAAATGCTTTTGAATTTTTCAATAAAGTTCAGGATCTACTTAATTTGCAAGTTTCTTACTTGACAAATAAGATAGAACAAGCCAGTGCTAAAGTATTAATTGCCTATTTTCAAAAATATGCAACAAGAATTCTCTTGCGTGGTTTAAAGGATCCCCTAGGACATTTGTTAAGAACTAAAAATTCTGAAGATCTAAATTCTGCTCTCAATATGCTCACGAACGAATTTCAGTTAGAAAGCAAACAACGTCATCAAAATTTCAATTTAAAACAAAAACCAATACCGATCAACCAAAATACCAGCCATCGATCACCCGTTACACGAAATATTCCTCAATTAATGTACCGACCATTACCAAATAACAGCTTTAATAAACCTTAATTTCAAAATCAAATGGTCAAACAAAATTCTTTTAAGCCAAATTCAAATAACAATTTTATTCCTAAACAACCGAAACCAACACCAATGAGCATAAGCACTAATCAGACTTTTAGACCTAAACCCGGACCATCTAGTTATAATAATTATAGACAACAACATAATTACTTTCAAAACCATACCCAACGTGCACCAGACTTCACTTTTGAAGAATTGCATAACACCGAAATACAAGACTTAGACCCAGTAGACCCCGACAATAGTAATGCTATCATTAAAGAAATCGACTCCGAATACGACAATTACAACCAGCAATATGACGAAAATTATTTTTTAGAGAAGAATGCCTCGGAAACAGAATTGAATCACTAAATTTATCTCATAATCAAAGTGAATTGCCTTTTATTATTTATCCCGAACATAATCTAAAAGTATTAATTGACACAGGCAGCACTCGATCGTTTATCAAACCAGAAATTGCTTATAAATATTTTCAAAACAAAATTCAAAACGACTTATTCAAAATTACAACAGCACATGGCACTTCAACCGAAAATTCTAGTGTCATATTACCATGTTCAAAATTGTTTCAAAAACCTGATATATTTCTTAAATATTATTTATTTGATTTTCATAGTCAGTTCGACATTTTATTGGGCCTAGATAATTTAAAATTATTAGATATTATTCTTGACCTTGGCCGAGATAAAATGATAACACCAACTCAGACTATTAAATTACATTATTTAAAAATTATGCCACGACCCAACTATATAAACATTCCTGCAAAATCAGAGAAAATTATTAGCTTTCATATCAATAATATAGAAAACGGCGAAGTTTTTATACCGGAAACATTTGTTGATAATTTAATTATTCCAGAGGGCATAGCCAAAATTGAAAACCACATACTCTACTACCCAATTATTAATCCCGAGAACGTAGAATGCGTGACCGATACAACAAATAATATTACCGTTGAACCCCTCGAAAATTTTGAAATAAATAATGTAAATTTCCAAAACACAAATTTAGACAATGATCTTGATATCACCAAAATTAGAACCGATCATATGAACCCGGAAGAGAAAAACGAAATTTTAAAATTAATAACAGAATATTCAGACATCTTTCATACTGATAATAAATCTCTTACATTTTCTAACGAAGTCAAACATCACATCCGAACAAAAGATGAAATCCCAGTTTACAGTAAAACCTATAGATATCCGGAAGTACATCGGAAAGAAGTAAAAAATCAAATTGACAAAATGTTAGAACAAAACATCATCAGACCGTCCCACTCTCCTTGGTCCTCTCCTGTATGGGTAGTGCCAAAGAAATTAGACGCGTCGGGAAAAAAGAAATGGCGTATAGTTATTGACTATCGTAAGCTCAACGAGAAGACGATAGATGATAAGTATCCCATTCCTAATATAAATTCACTTTTGGATAAACTCGGTAGATGTCAGTATTTCACAACTTTGGATTTAGCATCTGGATTCCATCAGATAGAGATGCATCAAAATGATATTCAAAAAACAGCGTTTAGTACCGAATCTGGGCACTATGAATTTCTTCGGATGCCATTTGGATTAAAAAATGCCCCTGCGACATTTCAACGAATAATGGACAACGTACTTCAAAATTTGACTAACGAAATTTGCCTAGTTTATTTGGATGATGTAATAATCTTTAGCACTAGCCTGCAGGAGCACATCCAAAGTTTACGCGCGGTATTTGACCGATTGAGAAAAGCTAATTCGAAAATACAACTCGATAAATCAGAGTTCTTTCAACGCGAAGTTGCATATTTAGGCCACATATAGTTACCCCACAAGGTGTAAAACCAAACCCGAAAAAAATTAAAGCAATCAAAAACTATCCCATACTAAAAACAGTAAAACAAATAAAAGCATTCCTCGGTTTATTAGGGTATTACAGAAAATTTATAAAAGATTTTGCGAACATTACAAAACCGTTCACGAAATGTCTAAAAAAGGGAGCAGTAATAAATATAAAAGATCAAAATTATATTAATTGTTTTAATAAATGTAAAAACCTATTAACAAACGAGCCGATACTGCAATATCCCGATTTCACGAAACCGTTCAATTTAACAACCGATGCAAGCAATGTGGCTATTGGTGCTGTTTTATCGCAAGGACCGATAGGCTCTGATCTACCGATCGCTTATGCGAGTCGAACCCTCAACGATTCAGAACAAAATTATTCAACCCTCGAAAAGGAACTCCTCGCTATAGTTTGGGCCACAAAATATTTTCGCCCCTATCTATTCGGACGAAAATTTAAAATCATAACAGACCACAAACCCCTCCAGTGGTTATCTTCACTCAAGGAACCAAATTCTAAATTAATACGATGGAGATTGAAATTGGAGGAATTCGACTTTGAAATTTTATATAAAAAGGGTTCATTAAACAAAAATGCTGATGCACTATCACGTATCGAATTGAACCTAAATTCTGTAGAACCGGAAGTTCAAAATTTCTTTGACTACATAAAAAATTTTAACGACAACTTTAACCCTGATAACGAATCAATGATTGCGGAACCCGACAATGACCGAAATTCTGACTCTGACAATACGATCCACTCCAACCAAGAAAATCCTATTTTTGGTATCACAATTAGCGACTCCCCTGTGAACGTTGGCAAAAACCAACTCTTTATATCTGAAGTCACTCATTCACCAGCCAAACCCAAATACAGTAAAATTCACACTGACAAAACAAGAATTCACGTACAAATCTCACAAGAAAATTTCGAAACAGACGTTATAAATTTTGTAAAAGAATTCATAATTCCAAAAGTCAAATATTCCTTGTTTTTTGAACAACCAATATACGAAAAATTCTCTATTGTAATGCAAACACACTTTAAGAATTCAGAAATAAATTTTGTTAAGTGTAATAATAAATTAATTGATGTTGAATTAGATAACGAAATTAATAATATAATTAAACAATTTCACGAAGGAAAAACGAATCACACGCAACCAAATTAAAAATATTTACTATTGGCCAAATCAACATAGAACCATCACAAACTATATTAACCAGTGCGAAATTTGCTTACAAGCTAAATACGAAAGAAATCCTATTAAAACCAAATACAATATAACACCAACACCCGACAAACCCTTTCATACAATACACATAGACACACTCACTTTAGAAAACTCTAAATTTTTGACGATAATAGACGCATTTTCCAAATACGCGCAAGCCTATAAAGTAAATTCGACAAATGCTATCGAAATCACAAATAAATTAACCAAATTCTTCTCACATCACGGAATTCCCAAATTAATAATTTGCGATAATGGTTTAGAATTCAAAAATAATATTTTAAAAGAATTATTAGCTATTCATAAAGTTGACATACACTTCACGAGTTCTCAACACCCGGACTCAAACGAAGTGATAGAGAGATTCCACTCTACACTAATCGAACACATTCGTCTTTTTAACATACAAGAAAATTTCAAAAACGAGCCTATTAAAACCAAAGTAAATTACGCTTTATTAGCTTATAATAATACCAATCACACAACAACTGGACTGAAACCCGTAGAAATTATATCCGGACATTTTGACTCAAATTCACCCCTCGAAATAGATTTGGAAAAACAAGTGACTCAAGATTACGTCCAAAACCATAGAGAAAGGATGAAATTGACCTATAAATCAATCAACGAACGAATACAAAATAACAAATCCAAAACAATTCAAAATCTAAACGAAAACCGCGAAAATCTTCCCGAAATTCCCGACACCGTGTTTGTTCACAATAAACAAAAAGTAAACAAAACTCGAAACCCAAAATTTAAAAAGGAACAAGTTGTAAAAGTAAACAAAAAACTTAAAATTGCAGAAATTAAAGTAGATGAGAGAAATAAAAAACAACCTAAAATTCACTTATCAAATATAAAACGACCACGAAAGATTACTGACAAGAAATCCGATATTCCAGGTCCCTCCTCATCACAATAACCCTTGGACTAGAAATTAAAGACATTACGAATAATCTCAGACTACTAACGCTGAAATTAGGAACAGCCAGACTACAACAGACGAAACACACCCTCATTCATTACTGACTTGAAACCTATTCTGATTAATTATAACAACTTAAACAAACAATACGAAAATCTAAACCAAATTGTAATCGAAGACAAATTAAATGCAAAAGAATTTGAAAATAACAATAAAATAATTCATCACTTACAAAATTCCATAACCAACAAATTTGTAGATTGTAGATATTTATATTTTTGTAATATTGGTATATTATTTAACAAAAAGAAACTAAATTCAACTTAAATAAAATTAAAATACAGGGAATAAGAATTAAAATCAGTGATATGTCACTAAACTGTGAGATAAATATTTTCTTTTATTTCCATGGCTGACTGATTTTGAACGAAAATATTAGATTTTAAATTTAATAAATCTCGCCCTGCAGACGAAATTGCATATTTCAAATAAGTGTGATCCATAGAATTAATATTCTCCGATAAGTATACAAAATTTCAAGTTAATATCATGCACTGGGGAGATACTATTCATAATTAACTGATTTCCCATGTAAAACTCCCATGTGTCGGTCGAGCTGGGACACCCGGTATATATATATATATATATATATATATATATATATATATATATATATATATATAAATTATAATATTAACATTAAAATCATATTTTGCAATATTGCAAATTCCTTACACGTGTGTTTTTCTTTCCTTTATGAGATAGAAATAGAGACAGACGTAAAAGATCTTGTAACACACGATTCAGTGTTCTTCACCTGATATCTGCACATGTTACAACATCTCTTAACACGTCTTATCAAGTTGTAACTTGCAAAGTGAAATAAAATATTTTTATAAAATATATACAGGGTGTTCGAAAAATAGGGTGCCAAATTTGGGAAATACATTAATCAAACCAAAACAAGAAAATAATCCTAATATACCCATGTCCGGAAACGAACCATTTTGGAACAAAACACTCTTTTGTTTGAATTTTGAATTTTATTTTTAGTAATGTTTTTTACTCTCAAAATTACAATAGTTGTTCGTAATGTCCTCCTTGAACTTGCATGCAACATTCTATATGTCTTCTCATGGATTGTCGAACACGTTCAAATATTCCTGGTTTTAGTCTTATAATATTGCAACAGTCTATGATTCTTTGCCGCAAATTCTCTACGTTATTAATGGGCGTCTAATAAACTAAGCTCTTTAAATGACCCCAAAAATAAAAATCAAGCGGATTCAACTAATGGTGAACGTGGAGACCAAGTAGTTGGACCACCTCGCGAATTACCATGCGCACGTCCGTACCACAGTATAAGAATTCTTATACTGTGTCCGTACATTAAATGCATGTCGGTTAATTCTGAGTTTGTATAACTATTCATTATTAATAGAAAAGCTTCTAAACAATATCAAAATAATTTAATTACGGTGACAACAAATTATGACAGTTGCTAAGGAAACGTGATTAAACAAATTACAAGTATTAACGTAACTATTATAATTTTGACAGTAAAAAACATTACTAAAAATAAAATTCAAAATTCAAACAAAAGAGTATTTTATTCCGAAATGGTTCGTTTCCGGACATGGGTATATTAGGGTTATTTTCTTGTTTTGGTTTGATGAATATATTTTCCAAATTTGGTCCCCTATTTTTCGAACACCCTGTATATATATATATATATATATATATATATATATATATATATATATATATATATATATATATACAGGTGTTTGGCGGAAGGCCGGCACCCAGAATATTTCGTTTATTTTGAGAGATACAAGGAAATGTTAAAGAGCAAAATTAAACTAGGCAAAGGGGCTCATAAAATGGTGGTATTAACAATTTTGTGTCACTTCCGGTTTTAGCGGAAATGTGTCCAACTTTATTTCTAGTTTAGGGAATCGATATCTTTATATATTTTTTCGTGCTCATGCATTGAAATGTGTTGTTTCGCGTTGCCTAAGCAACGCCTGGAACGTCAATTTCCCAGGTCTCCACCAGATAGGTGACCGGGAAATTTTGGAAAAAACACTCCTACTTCTACAGCATTTATTAAAAAACTATATTTATAATAAAATAGTATAATGTTTTAAACATTCTTTTACTTAATAATATTAAAAGAAAATAGGGGATTATTGAACGAAATTTAAGGTAGAAAAAGTAAATTTAGTGCATTTGATATACAATGTTGGCAACAACTGCTGTCATGTTGACAGATTGACAGCACTTGTTAGTACTGAAACACATAACCACAAATCATTTTGTGTATACAATAAATAAAAATATTTGTACAAATAGAAAATTAATTATTGATTTTATGATTTTCGTACGAAAAATATTGTACAAACCTCTTGCGTGAACTGGGTTTCCGGAATCGTTCTATGGCAGCGCTCGCGAGCTCGTGCCGCCAAACACTCCTCCGGAAACCAGTCGTTCCCGCATTTGGTATGTAAATAACTATTTCGGAATGTACAAAAAATTTGCTTTACAATGATACCAAAATATTATATTTTTACTTTCACCAATTCAAAATGACGACAATTGTAAGTAATTTCATATTAGAGCCGAAAACAAAAGATTAAAATCAGTTGTCAACAAAGAATAAATAGATAGCTTCACGCATCCGGTAAACGAAAATAGAGAATCGTAGTGGAGTACAGAAAATTTTAGGAAAAGACCATTAATTTACCATATGTTAGACTTAGCATCTTGTTTCCACCAGATCAAAATGGACGCTAAAGTCAAAAACTGCATTTAATACAGAAGACAGGCACTACGAGGACAATGTTCTGAGAGTATTAGTAAACGACAAATGCCTCGATTACCACGATGGCATTATCATATTCACCACTAGTCTGCAAGAACATATTTTAAACATAAATTACGGAAATATGATGTTAAATCCCTGTTCGAGTGTTCGAGTCACCACTCTGTATATGCGTCTAGTAAAAAAAACTAGCATTTTATACGTGTAGCATACATTTTTTTGCAATTTTGAAATAAATTCCGCAAAAAATTTGATTATTATTGATTTTAGACGGATGTTCTTGAAATCTAGTTAACATATTGCTTCGAACGTTTTTAGTGTTCTTTACTTTACGTTGCTAGTGACATAAAACATAAACAAACCGTTAAAATGTGTAGTGACTGCTGTCAGACCCATTGTGGAAGAATAATAATGATGAAATATGTGTGATTTCGATGATGATATACCTGCATATTCCGGATGGTAGCGGTCTGGCATGAACATAGGGATATAACACGGAAAATCAGTTTTATGTAATTTTCTCCTCCCCTGTTCATTTTACGGTCAAAAATGAAGAGAGTCAAGTAGTTCAAAATTAAAAAATACATGCAATCCTGTTTTTAACTTTTTAATCAAGTTTTTGGTTAAGCCGTAATTTTTAAAATATTTTTTTTTTGTTGAATTATGGCTCTAGTCATGACTTTTGTTTTTTATTTCAAATGTTGGAAAATATTATTCTGTCAATATTTTTGCAAACCGTCAATTATGAGTATCTAGCTTTGTTGGAAGTTACGTATGTGAAGAACTCGCTCAAAATATAAATCAAATTGCGAAAAAATCTTAGGAGGACGAACGATTTCAGAAACTATAACTTCAATAGAGAAAGACTACAGAGAAAATAATTTACTAGTTGTTAATGTTACTCTAATATCTGCAGAGGTTTATAAGCAGTTTATTAATTCCTCTTCAGATAAACAATTTAATAAATTGTACCGTTCATGTTTTAAAGAAATGAACAAAAAAAATAAAAAAGTATATCATTTGCTACTTAAAAATATTACTTATTTTTACTAATACAAAAAGTAACTACTCCTTAAAAAAAGGTGGTTTCAAATTTAGCTATTTCATCAATCAGTATTGCCCAAAAAGTTCTATTATGGACAAACTACAAATCCTTCGTCTTTTGTTTTTTTTTTTGCATAGAGACATCAAAAATAGTCGTGTTTGATATCAAACGTTCATTAATTCCTGTTCAGATAAATAATTTAATAAATTGTATCGTTAATGTTTACAATAAATGAACAAAAAATAATAAAAAAGTATATCATATGCTAATTTATTGCAGTATCATATCATATAGCAAGATATCTTATATTGATCCGCGCGCAAACATTTATAATCGCAGTGAGAAGCGTAATTCGGCACTGTAAAACAAACAGTTTCTTTATTAAATCAGTAGTGTAGCAGCGTACCCATAATATTTATCGTTTTTATTTCATACCTTTACATATTTGGACATTAAAATTCAAGACATAAAATATTTCATACTTTAGTTTATATAATACAACATTATTAGAATTATTCAATAGTTATATCACAATTGCATGGAAAATACCTGAATATTTGCCATGAAAGAGTGATAAATTAGTAGAATATATCAAGAAAAAAATTTCACATTAAGGGCCGGTTTTTCCATCTCTGCTTAAAGTGTCAGTTTCCTTAACCATCGGTTAATAGAAAAATATCGCATCGAAAATCTGATGTACATTGTCAAAACTATGGGTTGTTTAATATTTCGATGCGATATTTTTCTATTAACCGATTATTCAGGTAACCGGTCCTTCAACCAGAGGTGGAAAAACCGGCCCTAAGAATATATAATATATTTTTTTTTTAATTGTCACAAAACGTCAATTATGACATTAAAATACTCTACAAACGTGAAATATCTTTAGTTTATACACATGTGCAATATATTTACTGATTTCGATTTTCATTCGTCGAATTTTTTTTGTTTTTTTTTGTGATTTTCCTTGAATACACTTGAGTTACTTAAAAAGTGGATATCTAACATTCCACTTCCAAACTTTTTCGAAACAGAAGAGTATGTGGACAATTGTTTTAAAGTAGATTCCAGCAAAAATTATGCGAGACTAAAATTTGACGCCATCCCAACCGTATTTGAAGAAAAAAGAGGTTTAAGTAAATGATAAAAATCATTAGGCTTGTCAATTAAACATTGTATAATTAAACTATAAATTCTAAAGGCATTATAATTATTCATAACTTTTTCAATGAGCAAATTGTTAAATTTGAATCTGAATTTATGGAATGTTTATAACAAATAATTAAATTCGATACATTAAATATGTAACAGTTTTTAGTATCTGCGTTAATTTAATTATTGTTTTAATTTGTAATATTCTTAAATAATTTGTAAACTGAAACAGTATTATTTGTTTGTAGAGTTCTTGCTGACAGGAAATTTGATGTTTTCCAAATCATAAATAGTTCACAGTAAGGTTTTGTAAGGTTTCAAATTCCGTTTGGCATTTCGGTATATTATCTTCGAAAGTTTGCTTGGGACGGTCATAGACCATTAATCAGAGACAGGAAACTGTTCTGTAATTCCTGGTACAAGCTTAGAGTTCTGGTTTTTTTGGATTCCCAGGACTGTGGGATTTTGGTGCATAGTCACGCCCAGGAGAAAAATGACCAGTATGTTAAGGGAATTACGGAACAGGGATGAATTTTGTAACTCGAAGGGAGTGGGCCATCTCAAGCAGATTTTCAAGATTTTAAGAATAGAGTATCAGAGAGTGAGTTCAGCAGTCAGTAAGAGCAGAAGTGTGTTAGATAGGTAGTCATGTAAGAATCATGACAGAGTAGTTGACAGAGGTTTTTTTATTGATATGTTAGGATTAATTAAGTGTAAATGGTGTGTGTTTTATACTATGGTAAGTAAGTTTTTTTTGTAAATATAATTTGAATGCATGTAACTTGTCCTGTTCTGTTAGTTTAAGTATAATAACAATTTGTTTATATTTTATTTAATATTTAATATACCGTTGTTAAGTTTCACTTGAATTTCAAATAACCTGGAATTCCCACCATCACTGTATCAAAATTAGTTTTGTTTATTTTTCCTTTAAAAATAACCTGGTGGCAGCAATAAAAATCAACCTTTCAGCTATTATTAATTCAAAAATTTATAAATTACTTTATACATTTTCTATTGTTACATATGTTTAGATTTGTTCAATTTGTTTGAACCTGTTAGAACAGATTCATTGACAAGCGGAATAATGATAAATATAGTTCTTTCTTTTTATCCTACACGTATTGAAAATTAGATTTTCCTGCGTGTTTGTGCGCACGAAAGTAGATATTTGTCGGTCAGGCCTGCATAAATGTCACAAAGCCCTAGGCTTGTAAAGTAAATAGTTTGTACGCGGACTAATAGATGGCGTTTGATGCGCTAGAAATAATAACCAAAATAAAATACGTCAACATGTTTTTAAAATATTGTAACTTATATAATTTTAATACATTAAATTCTAGGTATTTTTATTATATATTCTGAAAAAAATAGAACAGAACTGCTAACTTTATTTATATGTCAAAATAAAATGTTTGTTTTTTGTTCTAATTCTATTTCTAATGTTGGTAATCAAATTCACAAATTTCATTAAGGTTAAGTTAAATGTCAAATTATATAGTATTCGTAAGGTGTTTATATTATTTTATTATGTTCTTTTGTTGTGTAGGATAAAAAATAGTGTGTGCTACATGGTAGTAAAGTTGTTTTCTGGTCCTCAAGAAGTATACATATCTTTCGTACCAGAAAAGAACAACTTTCCTACCTAGCAGCACAAATAACTATTACATTTACAAACATTTATATGTATACATTTTGCAGACGAATATACAGAAATTGAAATTTTTTCAAACAATGCTGAACATGTAAACCACAATTGCGTCTTGATGGGCGCAGAGTTTTCACCGCTCCAGAATGATGAGGGAATGCAATGCGATATAATATTGACATTTAGTTAACATTACTTTTTTTTTTTGTATTTTAGATGATAATTCGTTTAAATATCTGTTATTAATGCATTTCAATTGGACCATACTTACATGAAGTCCACAATTGTAGATTCAAATAAAGTAGAAAACTTCAACATTCGATTGCAAAACAGATCTAAACAATTAAAAAAACCAATAGAAAAAAGTAAAAAAATTGCAAAACAAAATCAAGACTTTAAAATACATCATAACGACTTTAAGGAAACACAAAAGCATCCCTGAAAGTGAATTACTTAACTTAGATTTGATTGCAGAATATGATATAGCACAGCTTCTGGAAAGATTTCAAGATAATGGTAAGAACAAAAAACGCATGTATTTGCTACACAACCTTGTAGAAAAAATACCCTTCCGCAATCCGTTCCTTTGCATCCACGTTGCATTTTTATTCCCCCAAGGCTTACAACTTTGTTAAATAAAAATTTAAATATGCTTTGCCTTGTGTACGGACGATTAGAGCTTGGTATTCATCTATGAATTGGTAACATGGTTTTACAGAAGAAAGTTTTAAAACATTAATTGGTATGGCACAAGAAAGAAAACAGAACAATAAGAAAATTTTAGGCTCTTTAATGCTTGATGAAATTGGAATAAAAAAAAGGAATTCAACGTCTTCAAAATGGTAAAATACGTTGTTATATAAACACTGGAACTTCTTTAGAAAATTTAGATAATTTACCTTTGGCTAAAAATGCTTTAGTTTTATTAGTAGTATCATTAGATTCTAATTGAAAAATTCCACTCGCATATTTTTTAATCGATGGCATTGACTCCGAAACGAATGCAGGAATTATTAATAGTGCTTTGTGTAGATTGTATGATGTTGACGTTGATGTTGTCAGTCTTACTTTAGATGGACCTTCCCAACATTTTTCTGCGATGCGTCATTTTGGAGTAAGTTTAAAAATTAATGATTTTCGGCATTTCTTTTATCATCCTAGTTCTCAAAAAATAGTCCATGTTATATTAGATGCATGTTATATGTTTAAATTATTTAGAAGGGGAAGGGGAAGGAAAATGAAGGTATTTTTCGTGGCACAAACTCTCAGCAATAGTGTTGCTGATGCAATTGAATTTTGCGAGCTAAACTTACTTTAATTTGAAGGTTGCGAAGCCACCATTAAATTTATTCGGTGCGTAGATAGAATTTTCAACTTTCTCAATTCTCGTAACCCACTTGCTAAAAATTTTAAAGCTCCATTAAAAAGTAACAACGAATCATTCTGACGACCTTACATCCTAGATGCAATGATTACTTGAAAAAAATTACCGATGTTAATGGTTAATTAATGACACATGGTAGGAGGTACGTTCCTTTTGTAGGTATAATAAGTGCAATTGTTTCGGTGATCGCAATATTTGATGAACGCGTCAGATCTACTGAATCCCAAATAAAATTGTGCAATTTGGTGCAATTCGCAGTTGTGGTGGCTGGTGTCCCAATTCCCAATACAATTTGTCTCCGCGCATAAATGATTGTTGATTCGTCACCAAATTCAGGTAAAAAATGGCAATGCTAAAGCTATGGATAACACAGCAATCCTAAATATTTCTTCGTCTAATATCGCTTAATATTCATCTATATTTTCCCAACGTACATATATGATCAGATTGTCGATGACAGAATGACAAAAAATATGTTTTTTTTTTTAAATTTTTTTTTATTGTTTTAAAATTGTTTGTGTAACAAATTTGCGTTTTAAATTTTCCCACTCGATTTTGCCCTAAAACCGACAATATGGCATCCTCCTCTATGGGGTCAGTTTGAGGCTAGCTTTCCATTTGCAATGCCTACCCAGTAATATATAGAGATCAGTGGTAACGCCCCAACGCCTTTATGGAAAAACATCTTTGTAGCAACCAGTCCTTCAGGCCAATTTTGTACCTCCTTAGCTAGAAATTTTGTACTGGCTTTAGAATTTTAAGGTGCTTAGTAAAGTAGACCACGTTTCGGAGGTTATCTTCTAGGAGTGAAGTCCTTTTCGTCCAGTCCGCCACGAGGGATTCATTCAGCTGTAAAAATTATCATCTCTTGGAGAACACTAAGCCGAACGGTTTCCGTCCCGACAGCATGCTGCTGCCGAGACGACGCCAGAGTGCTACCTTGAAATTGGTGCGCTCGCCACGTCAGCAACTCTATCATACTACCGTTCTACCAAGTTCGATTTCCGTTACCGAAGCGATTCCGTTTGGACTCTAGACCTTCGCCCTTCAGTACCAGCACGGACTGATCCTTCTGGGAGACGCCTCCGTCGCGGGTTTGCTAGGGGATAATAGCTAGAGTTGGTGGCGGTGTAAGTTAAATTTTGATTCATTTCTTTACTTGCTGTAACTCATTTTCACAATCAGTTTCCAAATTTTACTTCATTTCTATTTCTTTGTAAATGGCATTGGTGCTCGAAATAAAATATTATGACTATAAAATTAGTTTTCGTTTCACTTTAAACTTTCATTTAATTTTAATCAGGATACACCTAGTCGCAAAATTTTGTT
This sequence comes from Stenolophus ochropezus, assembly GCA_035578165.1. Taxonomy (NCBI): domain Eukaryota; kingdom Metazoa; phylum Arthropoda; class Insecta; order Coleoptera; family Carabidae; genus Stenolophus; species Stenolophus ochropezus. The sequence goes on from JAQOWZ010000017.1 coordinate 29,471,704, forward strand.
TCAACCCACGACCTATCGGTGCCGCAAAATTTCAGCTAGCCTTACGTCTTTTATGGACGCAGGTAGGTGTTATTACCCTATTTTACGTCACAAGATCTCTAACCCAATAGAAGACTCAAGGTAAATTGAAGAAAAAACATAAACGAAATGTCAGAGAAAAACGAGTCGAGACAGTTAAATCGTTAACCGCGGGTCTGCCAACTGCTAAGGTGAGCAATATAAATTCGAAAGAAGATTCTGCTACTCAACATGTAACGTCATTCCGAAATGGGGTGTATTAACATCCTGGAATGGGAAAGTACCATGAATGTATTTATTGCAGATGTAACTGAACTGAAAGGCGCTGGCATCGGAATTGTCGAACTCGAGGTATAATATAGTACTAGAAGATCTTCTTTGTTCATTCAAATTGAACTTCAAGCTAGTCTCCGTTGGCCAAATTTTAGTCGCAGTATACGTGCAAATTTGTGATCGAGAAATATCGATAAGTAATCAAAACGACAGACCAACGAAAAATCGTGGCAATGGCTGAACGCGATGGCAACTTACTCAGAATGATGCGTCAAGAGAAATTCGGCAAAACAAAATTGAGTATATCGACGACTGTAACAGTCGCTGGTTTTAGTATAGGTATGACTGAGGTGCGAAATGGACACATTCTCATTGGGAAGAGTAAAGTAATTTTTTATATTCAAAGATGATTTCTCACACTTTCAAAAAATATACATCCTAAAGATGAAAGACGAAGCTAGCGGAAAGTGGGAAACTTATACGAAGTTAGTCGAAAATCGATTGTAAAAATAACTCAAGAATTTATAGTCAGGCAATTGTAAGGAAATGAAGAATGTGAACATACGAAAACTGCTAGAGGATTTAGGAGTATTCCGCACTTTCACGAACGCCTACATGTCAGAATAAAATGAATGCATAGAACGAAGGATGAGAACTATTGTAGAATCAGCTCACTCAGCTTCAGCTATCCATGCAAAGGAACTGAATGAAAACTTGTAGGCAGAAGCTGTGAATTATGATGTCTTCACAATCAAATAGGAACGAGCATTGTAAAGGGGAGAAATAGTTTGGACGTCCAGTAAACATAAATAAACTACTAAAGACATTTGAATGCGACTGATACATACTCTTTGTTACAGCTCGTGCCCTTCGATTTAAACACTGCATTTTTCCATGGATATTTGAAGGAGAATTTATTTGAACATATATGAATCCGCATCAATTTAAGACGGAACTGACAGGATTTACAAATTGAGAAAAAGTTTATATAGACTAAATCAAGCTCCTCAAAAATAGAATTAGGAAATCTCGGATTAAAAAATAAAAATAAATGATCCATGTATGTATTATGACAAAACGAAAACCACACTGCCGACACAATTCGTAGATGATGGACTCATAACCTGGATAAGATAAAGGCGAAATTTACAAAATTCCTAACAGAACAATCAAAAATTTGAAATTAAATTCGACCGATAAATATAAGCCCGTGCCAGTCACTACTCCCTATTCTAAAGCCATCGGAAGTTTATATTTGGTCACAATATTTTGTCCGAATTTGAGTTTTGCGGTGAATTACCTAAGCCGACTTAATAGCAAGCCTATAATGCTTTGTCACTAGAAAATGATAAAAAGAATATTTCAGTCCTTTGTTTTATTTTTCGATGGAGATATAACTCAGATTATGAATGAAATACCGGGACTGGATACTACGAGTGGTCAATTATTAATGAAAGGAGTACCAATAATCTGGTACAGTCGAAAACAGCGTACTGTAAGCACATTGACATTGGAAATAGAATATACCTGCAGTATCGTCGATAGATGATGATTGATGGATCAGAAAAACTCGACATAAACTTGGTATTTTGAAGTCGGATCTAACCAATCACCTTGTTTATTGTCAATCAGTCAGCAATTCACATGTAGAATGTGCAAAGCTCAATCGGAAACTATTTGATTTTGAATATTCGCTGTAATATAATGACGAGATATTTTTACTTGTGAAATAGACAATTGTAAAAATATGCACATTGTAGAAGTGCCATAATTGTGTAATTATGTTATGTATGTCAAGTTTAGATATATTTCAAGTGTAAAATATTTTCTACGTAATTAAATTTATATTTAATTAAACGATCATTGCTACAATAAAACATGTATTTTCTCTTACATCCCAAAGCATAAAAACCTTAACACCTACCAATATTCCTCGATTTTAGCGAGCATTCAGTACCTACATTAATAAAAAAATAATGATTCCTATAATGACAACGTATAAAGAACAAATTTACGATTACATTCTATAACTTTATACAAAAATAATATGAATATGACTCACCTCGTCGGAAAGGTTCTGATTCCACGGGAGCTGGTGTAGTTTGTTGTAGTTCACATCGTTGTTCACATTCCGGTTCAGATAGGAAGTTATTGCCGTTTTCACCACAACCTCCATAGTAGAACAATCGACATCGCCGCTCAATCGTATCGTAGTAGAATCTTTCTGTGTAATTGTAACATTCACCCATTTCAGCAGGTAATGTGCATAAATCATGTTCTGCAATATCAAGAAAACAATATGAATAAAGCTGAAACAATGCTTAAGTAAATACAATTAAGAGCAGTGAGACACATGCGAACAATTATAAATTTTAAGGAATAAAATTTCAAAATTTTGCAATTGTAATCAGACAGTAATTTTTTATTGTTATTCTCGATGCCAAAAAGTACCAAAATGTCATTACAGCTAATAGTACAAAAAATGCGGTTATCACAGAACGAATCTCTTCTATAGAATGTTTTTTAACTACGGTTATGAAGTGGTTTTTAAGATAAATTATTACTTGTAACTTTATTACAATTCTCCATATTATGAAATATTCATAAAAACCTAAACTTGTACCCGTTTAAAAAGTTGTTATCAGGTCAGAAACTTAAAATAAGAAGTTTCATGAAAATCTGTTCTGCCGAATTTGTTCGTTACATAACATTGTTATAATGGCGCATTTTTTAGGGGAGTTCCTATTTTTAATTTAGCTGTACTGCTAGTTTAATAAAATTTATAAAACTGATACATTGCAATGAAATATTTAAAACTCTTTAAAAACAGCTATAGAAAAAAATTATATATGATTATTTCATTGTATGGCAATTCCAAGGTTTTTTAGTAAAATAATTGATAAACCTCACATTAGCAATCGCCATAGTTATATTTTGTTGATATGTAATTTTATGTCTGAACTGTAGTCATTTGTGAGATAATAAAGCGAATTTTATTCGTGATATGAATTTAATTGGAAAAATTTACTCATAATTCCTGCAAAGTAACGACAACTTGGGTCAAAAATGAATCTAAAATTGTCATTTTTGACATTCGTTTGTTTGTTACTACGCAACTATTCGCAAATTTTTCTAATAAATTTAAGGCTCTTGTTATACTACTTAAGACAATAAAATTTAATTACCGAGTTTTTTTTATGAGAGTCAAATTATTTTTTATTTATTGTACTTGAAAATAATTGATTGATATTAATTACTTGTGTCAAAATTATAACATTAAAGAAAACTAATTTAAAATATGACACAAATAAAGAGAAACCTAATACACTGTAAAAATATGTTAAGAGTAACGAAAAATTAGAGAATAAATTATATGCACAAAAATATATCCTTATTAACTTTATTTAAGAAATAGTAATATTTATAAAACCTAATTATATTCAAAACAGTAATAATAAGAGAAATGATGGAATTTAAAATCGGAATGCCTAGTGCATTCAAACATAATGAAAATACGATAAAATAGGTATGCTAGGAATGAATTTTTTCATGTGTTATATGATAAAAATTGTGTAAAGTAGGGTAAGTGGGGGAGAGATGAACCACTTTTTGGAAAAATAATTAACTCTATAATATTGAATAATATTTAAAAACAAAATTTATTTATAACAACACATATTCTAGGCTTACTGGATAGACTGAAAAAATAAGTTATATTCAGAAAACTACAAAAAATACTTAATTCGGGTTCAAAAATGTCCAACTCTCTTACCTATGAGGAGATGAACAGTTTAACAGATTGTTGTCATTTGTCATATGTGGTACGCTTTTCAGTTGCTTCATTATCATCACCGTCTGATTAACCATTTAACAAAAGTTCTACAGAATTCCTAAAATAGCAACTAGATCGTCTATCTTTCTATGTGCGCATGATTAAATGGAACAGTAAATTACTTATGACTTTGTACAAATAGAACTACATCTTTAGGTTACGTTATATCTTATGTACATGTTTATAAAGTTATATATAAATAATTATTTTTTTCTATAGCAAATGTTAAAGTACAATTTTATCAACTCAAAATAGTGGATAAAGTAGCACTTTAACAGCAAGAGTAGATAAAGTACTTTAATTTATATTTATTTGAAGTACATTACGATAGCAACTCACACTACTGACATTTTAAAATTGTTAAATAAAAATTAAATTTTTCTTATTTCAATTTCTTTAAAATCAGATACAGAAAAAAATTGAATTTAATTATTGGTAATGATGAGAGTATCTTCTTTTATTTCAACTTAATGTTCTTCGTGAGTGAGGAGTTAAAGTGTTACATATTGTAGCGAACCCAGGGTAGCGGCGCGGGCGGCGGCCGCTAACGAACAGGTCAGAACACGTCCGTCCGCTCCCCATTGTTCTGATTTTCAAAGAATCGGCGAATATTCCAGAATGAAGTGTTTTACTTAAATACCCCGAGCAATAGATCGCGAGGACAGTCTTATATCGATACGTGTAGTGAACAGATGGTGATATAAATAAATAGAGAGTGATATAAATATTGTTGAAATAAATATTGCGTAGTTTTAATTGTTTAAATAAATTATCTTAGTGTTTAAGTCTTTAATAATAATAATTAGTTCTTAAATTAGTGTCTATATTTGTTAATTCTTAGTGTTCGTTAATTTTCATTATTCTTTATAATTCATATTTGTTTTATTAAACATAGTTATATAAATATTTGTGTTTTAATCAATTTTACACTTTACCTAAATAAATAAAACGTTACAATATGTAGAAGCAATTTTTGTATGTTCGTACCCCGTTTATTCTCGACGTATCGTAAGTTAGTGTGGTGCATTTGAATTTTACCCAATATTTGGAGATTTATTGAGACTTTTAGTGCCGTGAGCCATGTGTTTACCGCGTGTGTTAGTGCGCGTCACCATTTCCGTTACCACAGTCAATTTCCCAGTGCAGATCAATCGGTTAGAACCTGATCTACTTCCTCTAGGGCATCATCAATCCAGATGAGTACTGTACTTCCCTTATGCGTTAGTTTTGTTAGCGTTCAAAAATAATTTACTTCATCAAATGCATATTGTGCGGAACGTACGCGTACGGACTGTCTCCTTACAGTGACGTATATCCTTGCGCAAAACAGATACAATTTACACTCTTTGTTTACTAGCTTCTGAATTGAGAGGTTAATTCGAATTTTTACAATATTGTTATTTATATTAAACCCTATATGGCTCATGCATCGTTGCAGTTGTTGCACAGAATAGGTACATACAGGAGCGACACTCCGTGTCGGTACCTTTCATGTTACCCTATTCAATTCTGTGACCTTGGAGCATTGTGTACACCTTTAAATTTGTTGGCTTCCCCTATCTCTCTCTAAGATGTGACGAAACTTTCCGATTTTAAACAATGAGCCCTTTAAATTTGTTGGCTTTCCCTATCTCTCTCTAATTTTCGTTTCTCTGTCTTACTGTCGCTTCTGTATAAACCTATTCAGTGGTTGTTGTTTAGCTCTACACAACTGGTGTTGTAAATGCGTAGACTAGGTCGTTTCACCTCATTTCATTTACCTCGTTTATTTATCCATTACGAAATTAAGGTCGAACACAGGTTTTGTTTATCAAATTTGTTATATAAAATTATTTCACGGGCCTACCCGTTGTGTTTACAATGCACGCTACATTTGTCAAAATTTATTCACGACCTATTATTCTTGAAGCAAACCTATTCACACACGAATACCTTTATCTTTTGATTATCCTGTGTACCCCTTTACCATTACAGCTTGTGATATTTGGTATTTTCCGTGCATGGGGTACATTATCGAAAATACCTGGCGCCCCGTAAAATAAGTTTATTGAATTTATTGTATGTATTACCAATCCCCTCTCTGTTAGCTAGCCGGTGTCATAACTGGGAAGCCACATATATATATAATTAATAAAATAAAAAGGAGCGTGCTAATATATATATATATATATATATATATATATATATATATATATATATATATATACATACATATATAGCGATATTTATGAAACTAAATTATATTTCCATTCATTATAATAGTGAGCGAACTATATATTTTTATATTAAATGTTGTGAATTTACAATATTTAAATTTTACTAACATCTTATGTTAGTCTGTATATAAAGTCAGCGCTATAACCTAATATTTTTATTTTGTTGGTATACAGAAATATAGAGTAAATTTTGTTTAAAAGTAAAAATACAGTAAACTCTGTAATGTAGGTACATAATATTATATTTTCTTGGCTTGTATTTAAATGTATGTTTTCATTTCAATTACAATATTTGAATTGGTTAAGTTACTCAAATAAGAATATATTTATAGAAAACAAATACCATAAAATTACAGGTAACACTGCTGAAGGGTAATTGGTTATCATAAAAGTGCGTTGTGCATAATAATTTATGTTAAACCATATTTACATTATTTACATTTTCATGTGTCTTGTATATGATTTTAATAAGTAATGACGTTTGTCAAAATGTCAGCTATAATCATAACTCATAATGTAAGTTTTATATTTGGTTGGAGAAATATACAGAAATATAAAGTAAATTTTGTTTTTAGACAACCACATATGAAAGTAGCCATATTTACACTGTAATTAACACCAGAAAACAAGTGTGTTATAATAACACACTAGTGTGTTATATAACCGGATATGACGATTAGTGGTCAATAGATGGAATATTGATAATGAAATGTAACAAAATTAATGAAAATTTGCTTAAAACTACGATTTTAAAATTAGTAGTGAATTAATAACAAAAATTGAGTCAAAACCTCAAACCCAAACGTCAATGCATTCGTGAGTTGTGTTTACATTGACACTTGTATAAACCCTGTTTTTATTATAATATGGTGAAAGTGCATAGCAACTCTCGTGTATTAAATCACTTGGCGCTACACGCCTCGTTCTTCAATTTCTATACAGGCTTGCTATTTACCACTTTTCCCGCTTGTTATGTAAATAACTATTTAAAGCAATAAGATATATAATATAAGTATGTAATTTTATATTTCCTTCGATGTATTTAGATATAAGATTTTATTCCAGTTATAATAACTAAATTGGTGAAATTATCCAAACAGGAATGAGTCTATAGAAAAGAAACAACATAAAAGTATGGGCATTTATTATACAGTTATCATGAAAGTACCTTGTATATAAATAAAAATAAAATATTGATAAGTGATGATATTTCTCTGAATAAAAGGGAAAACAAGATAATAAAGATGAGGGAAAAATAGTACATTAGATTAGATATTTAAGTATATTTCTAAATGAAAACTTTTAAATTTTAGACCCATAAAATTTTTGGCATTTATTTTAAAGTGAAATACAAAATATAAAAAATAAAGAAAATTGAGGCAACTTTCTTCAGAAAATAGCAATATTTCAAATTGTATTAGAAGACCATTGCTTAGAATAAATAAGAACTAAATAATGCCTACAAGTTATGAACCCTGGAACTAAAGAATTGTTATAAACAGACTTTAATACATGTGTTGATAAATAGGACAGTATTTGTACACATAATATAACTTATTTGTCATAAGTATTTTAATTTAAGGTAGAAAACAGGTAAGCAGACGTGTCATTATTTACACGTAAAAAAGATATTCCTTTTATTGTACGTGATCTTCATAAAAAATTCTGGTTTATTAAGAAATACGTGGAACTACATATACTAATTTTCTTTTGCAGTTTATAAATGAAATATAATAAAAAGAAACTGTTAAAAGAGGTTTTAAATGTTTTTCCATTTATTTAAATTTCCAAATGAAGCTATAGAAGCCATTCGACCCGACCAGATATTTATTGCTACGGAATTTATTGTCATAATATATTCTCATATTTTGTGTATCTAACTTATTATTAAATATTTGTTAAAGACGTATTAAAAGCGTAATAGTATACTCTTCATGCATTTTGACAAAATGACAATCATTTTCATAGAGAAATTTTTATTTTATTTATAGTTGCAACTGTATCCCTTTCAGAATAAAAAAATCGTTTACAACCACAGTAGTTGTGACGAAGCGCACGTCACAAAGCAAATGCCGGGACTGGTCACAGACCACAACGCGCAACACCCGCGCGCACTCCCCACTATGCGATTTTTGTATTTCCAGTCCAATGACAAGTAAGGAACCAACCGCCCTCAGCGACAAACCACCAACAGTCGTGAAAGTCGATTCCACGTTTTGGCCGCTAGCTGGCCCCATTCTCCGAGTAGTGTCTCCTTCCAGCTTTACACCATTGTTACTTCGAGTGTCAACCATAGATATAATAAATAGCAGTTATTTTTACGAGTGTCTATCTTTCAAACAACCCTTCCCTTCTCCACCGAGCTATCTAGACACACGACCTTCTGAAGACCAACCGACCTTACCGAAGGCGACCGAGCAACCGACCAGAACAAGCAAGCTTCAGTAGGTCACCCTGTGAGCTATCGCCACATAGTTGATAATAATCTCCATAAATTTATCATTATCACTGAAATATTTCTCATAATATAGATACCTATTTCGTTAAATTGTAATTCTTAATAACTTTACGTGAATGTAAATATCGAAATCATCGATTACTTCCTTGCCAATCGACATTTAGTGTTTGAGTGATTTTTTTATATTCACCAATTTTCGAAAGGCAGTATTACAATTATAAAAAAATATATAGTAAACTCTATACTTGATAGAGTATAGACGTGTCTACCAGTGCGTGCTTACTTCTCGCAGATTGGTTTTATGTGCCAAATCTTTTCAGCTACTTTAAAATGACAACTCGTGCTCGAAATAGCAGTACTAGTGAAATAATCATTGAGTGATTCACTTAGTTCTCCTGACGTCATCAGCAAACTTGTGAAAGCGGTAGGAAATTAGTAATAATAATGATAATAATAATAATAATAATAATAATAGCAATAATAACTTTATTGCCCAACAGTTTAAATAACCAATTACAGGACAAACGCAGAAAATAAAAATATATATTTAATTAATATTTAACTGATATAATGGATATCATATTTGAAATATGAAATTACAAAAAAATATCTTGAAAGTGCAGTTCAGCGTTTCGGCACATGATGTGTATTGGTGAGCGCTGGAGGATATCGGTCCGTGCTGTAGAAAGATAGAAGGTCCTTGTGTACCTACAGCCAGATCTGGGAATGTAGGAAATAATGCAGGAAAGTAAATAAGGAGCATCAATTTTATTATTAATTAACATCCACAGGAACTTGGAACTAGAAGTGATTCTTCTTTCAGAGAGAGATGGCATACTACGACGCTCTAGTAGAGTGTTTTGATCAGCTTCTCTTTCTGGGTAAATGCCGTCGAGTTTAAATGAAAGAAATTTCAAATATTTTCTATGAATACGCTCTAAAGCAACTGATTGATAATTATAGAATGGATACCATATTAAACTAGCATAATCAAATTTTCTCTTTAAGAATCCAAGCATTTTGCTAGTAGAATTGGAGACATCAAGTATATGCTCTTGAAAACTGAAATTTTGAGAAAAAATAACGCCAAGATCTTTAATCGATGTTTTATGTTCTATTGCAATCCCTAGTATTGAATAAGGGAAAAGAATGATGTTCACCTTTCTACTATAACTAATCGAGTAGCACTTGTCAACATTTAGAGTGAGTTTATCATCTACACACCATTTTACTAGGGTATTAATATTTGATTGCAAATATAAAGAATCATTGACATTAAAAATACCAAAATAAAGTTTAATATCATCTGCATAAGCAAGTACATGACAGGAAAGTGATTCAATTAATTCATTGATAGAAAGGTTAAATAATAAAGGTCCTAGATTGGAGCCTTGAGGCACACCGAACAATGCTGGAAATTTAAAAGGTGTATAACCATTATAATAGACGAAGCACATTTTATTCTGTAAATACTATTTAATAAGATTTATAACTGATGGTCCTGCTTCGAAGAAATCTAGCTTATTCAGTAGAATCTCATGATTTATCGAATCAAATGCGCGAGACATATCCGTGTAAATGAAAATGACGCAAGGTTTGTTGTAGCAAATCTTCCTTTCATAAAGTCATGATGATGATTAAATATTAAGCAATGTGTGTTTGTGTAGATCAGTTTAAAAAGAACCATTTCGAAAATTTTGCTGAAATTATTTAAAATTTATATTTGCCTATAGTTTTTTTATGTGTGATTTATCACCTTTTTTATACACTGGAATAATACGTGCACTTTTTAATTTTTAAGGAAAAGTGACAGTTTTCATGGCAAGGTTTATTATAAACATAAGTGGATGAACAATAGCAAATTTGAGATCTTTTACAATAAAACTAGGAATTTGATCCTCACCTCAAGTAAATGTATTTGGCAAAGAAGATATAATAGAAAGAATTTTATCTTCAGAGACTGGCTGAAGATTAAAAGGGGAATTATTTCTATTTAATTTGATGATATTGTAGGCGTAGATGGCTGATAAAATGTGGAGAGAGCATTAACAATTTCTTAAGAGGATTCATATACATTATCATCATATAATTTACCGGGTATACGAGTATTTCCATTATACATACTTCCATAACTCTGATGGATTAGACAGAATATTGTTTTCTAACGAATGAATATAATTATCATATGCAGTTTTAATCTTATAATTGAGGTTCTTGGTTTTTAACCACCTTTTCCTAAAGTAATTTTTAGTGCTAATATTATATCTTATTTCCAAAGTAAATCATGGCGGAAAACCGGAGTTAATATTTTTTTTGTTTATCTAATGCATCATATAATAAGTCATAAAATGTATCCAAGGCATTATCAACATTATTATGGTTATAGATAGAAGACCAGTCAGTTGCTTAAATTTTATTATATAATTCGATGTAATTCGCCTTACGGAAATTATAAAAAAGATTATTAGAAGCTGTAAATTTAGTTTCAGCACACGAATTTAATTCAAAATTTACAGTCAGTGAATGATGATAAACATCTTCAGGAACAAGAGGGTTGAAATAAATGCCGTTAAAACCACGTTTAGTAAAAAAATAATTGCTGATTATCAAGAATTTATTACATATCTACCTGCACGATATTATTGAAGTCATAGAGAAATGAACAACCAGGCCAGTGATCGCATCATCAGAAGCCGTACAAACTGCTCAGGGTTTGATAGAGAAAAGCATTATCTAAATATGAAGGTCGTACACAGTTTTCCAGGTCTGAGCAGCTCGGAGCTAGACATCGAAGACGTAATCCGGCAAGTATGCATAGAGTCGCCCATGAAGAGTCCTCCAGGTCATTATAAATGATATTTCTAATTCCTAGAAAATATTTTAGTTAACTGAAATATTAAGAATTTCAAAAATAAAGTTTGAGATTTGGGAAAAGTTTTCAATGATAATATTTAAATACATCAGACCCCAAAGAAAATTACAGAGCTGTAAGTTAAAAGACATTACAAGTTTATTGATATTAACGTCATTATTTAGAAGAAAAATAATTGCACAATTTGATGAAATAAAGAAACAAATTTCTCAGAATAGTGTTTGAATTATACGAGTATAAAACACTATGGCAATGGTAAGCAAGCGAGAATGATAATATTTGTTATATTGTAATACTTATGATAAGTATAATTATGTTTGTACTTTATAAGTGTAAATAAATAAATAAATAATAAGTAATATTTTCATTTTTTTTAATTGAAATGAATGGATTAAACAGTAGTCTATAATTTGAAATAAATAGTGAAAAGAATATGTCAACCGCCGGGATTTGAACCCGAGACCTACATCTTGCCGGGATGTCGCTCTACCAACTGAGCTACGGCTCACTTGGCTGTTCTATCACGTCGGTTGACATATTCTCTCACGGCATTACTGCTTAATAACCTTTATAAGGATATTTCTAGTCACATATTAGATGTGGGGTTGGAATACCACTGCATTTAAACATCTGTGACGCGTTATATTTTAATCCGACCGATACCTCGGTCATTTTTTTTTTTTTTTTTTAATTGAAATGAATGGATTAAACAGTAGTCTATAATTTGAAATAAATAGTGAAAAGATGGAGCATAAATAAAGAGGAATTAAGCAATATAAAATTAGTGAACAGTCTACGTTAATAAAATTTATGGAAATATAATTAGTTGAAATATGTACCTAAATTTATTTTTTTTAAATAAATTATTATTATGAAACATAGTATAGATTTTTATATTTATTTGATAAGGCTTTAGCTGTGTGATTTCAAATTGTAGAATTATATAAACATATAAATTCCTATTTTGATGAATGAAGGCTACCGAAATATTTTTAATTAATTTTGTATGTGTATCAAGGAATTTCCAAAAATATAGTTTATATCTGACAATTTGTGCACAAGTCAAGTAGTATGTTATAAGTTATACAACTTTTCTGGTAAGATCAAAAGAAATCTTTATTTATTAATAGTAGATATTATTTTATTTATTGTTGAATGGACTTTTCAAAACTGTATACGAAAGAGTAACTGACCGATATTAATCCCCGCAGGAAACTAATAGAGATAGAAGTTAATATACAATATGGTTTACTTGATATTAAACCCATCGCTACTGGTTTTGGTAATTGAAAAGAAAAACGAATATTACAGAGTGGAGTATAAAATATACTTGTATAGGTAAACAAGAAATATTCAAAATAATAAGCATTTTATACATCTTTTTCAGCTTTGAATTGTTCTTAAACTACATAATAAAAAAAATATTATTGCATTTATTTTTATTTATACAGTTTTCTTATAGATAATACATTTATAATTTATATTTTATTATAATAATTTTTTAGGTGACATAATTATAAATAATGTCTGTTTGGGGAAACTCTGTAACGGTTTTACTTGAAATTAAAACATATAAAATAAATAACAAACCTAAGAATATTTTATTAATTTTTACGAAACAAAATGACAATCTAATATGTCAGATTCGTAACCTGTTAAGTTGTAATTTATATACAAATGTATATAATTAAATGTACATAAAGAAGTAATAGACATTTCAGCTGTCAGCTGTCACATGTAATTTAAATATATGTTCTCTTATAAACACAGAGTGAGAGAATTAGTTTGGTATGCTAACGAGTTAGAGAAGTGTCATGTAGAATATTCGTGTTGAACAATAATAGTTCTTACAAGGTATTTCGACATTACAATTTTTCTAATTTCGAAAATCACTAATACCTATATCATTTATAAATCCTATATTCCTGACTCCCACAGTTAAAGTGAGGAATAATTATTTTCCCAACCTTACTTAAAAACACACTTAAATTATCAAGGTTATTAAAAAACAACCATCAATTTATTTAAAAACTGTTACAGTAGAGACATCTATTGCGCGAAAGCGCAATCAACAGCAACCATCTACTTGTTTGTTGAAATGTACACATCTATTGCGCGACAGGAAACTGCAATGTTATCAACTTTCTCAAAAACAGAATGTACAACCCATATTTCCCTCCAAAGAGCAGGCAATAATCCTTAATGCAATAGAAGAAATTCCTATCAAAGACTACGCTATAGCAATCGGAAATATTGTGGGACCAAATAATATACAATTCATATCTAAAATCTCTAATAATCGAATTTGTATTTACCTGTCCAGCAAAGAAATTGTCAAAATCCTAATAGATAATTACAAATCAATCGACATAAACTCACATAAAATAGAAATACGAAAACTGATAACACCGTCAATTAAACTAATTCTTTCTAATGTCTGCCCCTCAATCCCCCACGGAGATTTAGAAAAACTACTCATTCAGTATGGTGTAAAACCAGTCTCACCCATTTATTTTCAAAAAGCTGGCCTACAAGGAGACATTTATTCCCATTTATGTAGTTTTAGAAGACTATTGTACATATCTCAACAAAGTAAAACAATACCTGATAGTATATTATTCATACATGAAGAAACAGACTATAGAATATTCCTAAGTGGAGACAATGTCATGTGTCACAAATGCAATACAACAGAACACCCCTACAACAAATGCGAACCATAATCTCAGCTACAAAATAATGAACAATTTCTAAAAATTAATGAAAAAGAAACCAACAACAAACCAAAGTTGAATAATTCGATAACTAAATCAACACAAAACAACCTACAAAATCAAACAATCGAAGTTGATCTAACTCAAAAAGACACTTTATTACCAGACCAAGTAGAAGAAAAAAGGGCCAATAAAAGACCAGCTCCAAAAACCGATTCAGAACCTGAAACAACACAAAGTAACCCACAAAACGAAACCAAGGATATCGATATTGTAACCCAAAATGATAAGCCATTACCAAACCTAGTAGACGAAAAAAACACGAGAAAAAATGACCCTATTAATCCATCACCATTCAAACAACCTGTAAAAAAAACAAAAGAAAACTTCGGAACCATCTCGGTCAAGATCACAAAGCCCGGCTAGCCAGCAAACAATAGAAGAACAACTACTACCAATGGAAGAAGAAATTAAAAACAATTCAGAAGAATATATTCTAACATTCGATGAATTAAAAGACTTCCTCCAAAATGTTCAAGGATCAAGTGAGCAAATTAATGTTGCTAGACAATAAACAACTGACATAGACAAATTATTGAAAATGCTTGAAACTACCAGAGCACTTACTAACAGTAGAAGTTTAAAAAATAGAATAACACGCATGTCAACAAGAATAATAATACAACTACATGAAGAAAATAAGAAAAAACCAAATAACAACACTACACAACAATGATTATACTCCAGTGAAACAATAATGGTACCCAAATCCATCTAACACAACTACAAATTTTAATACAAGAACATCAACCCAAATTCATATGTATTCAGGAAACTAGACTTGCAGAAGGAAAATTTTTTAAAATAAAACAATACCAGATATTTAGAAAAGATAGAGAGATCGACACAATAGCTAGCGGAGGCGTAGCAATATTTTGTAAAAACTCAATACAGATGCAGCCAATTGATATTAGCACTGAAATAGAAGCATTTGCTATTCGAACTGAATATCCAAGCCCAATCACTATTTGTAACATTTATATCCCACCAAACAAAACAGTTACCATAAATGAAATAGAAAACCTTATAAATCAACTTCCACATCCTCGAATTATCCTTGGCGACTTCAACGCACACAAAGTGTTATGGGGATCGCAATTTAACAACTCGAGAGGAAAAACTATTGAAGACACGCTTCTTGACAAATTTATCCTACTAAATGATGGGCCACCAACCTACCTCTCACCTCGATCTGGTAACACGAGTGTATTAGATCTCACTTTCGCAGATGATAAAATAGCGACAGAATTGATATGGGAAACAATTCCCATTTTGCTTAGTGATGGACACTTCCCAATCAAAATGTCATACTCTGCTACGTATAACACAATGCTGTGTGTAATGGTAGCCCCTACGCATCCAAGGTGGTCAGGAATGCGGCCGCCAGCTTTTAGACAGTGGAGAAGGGGTGGTTCCCTTTTAAAAGGCAACGACTAAGGTGAAAATGGAAATGAAGGGCGCCACGTAGTTGTAAATAACAAACGACACACAACTACGAAAGTGTCTCAAGACGTAACAGCAAAATGATCAGTAGGGTGGGAGATCGTTATATAAAACAGCAAACGCAGAGTCAGATAGCCAATGTATTGAATATATAAGAAAAATACAGTATGTTGTAAAAATAGGTCAACACACGCGAGGGGGTTAACGAATAAAATAGCCTCCGTATAGGGTTTCGGCGTACCGGGCGGAATAGGAACTCGCGTTATAACAACGCACGGACAATGAATGGCGCAACAAAAT
The DNA here is from genome assembly GCA_035578165.1 of Stenolophus ochropezus. Taxonomy (NCBI): domain Eukaryota; kingdom Metazoa; phylum Arthropoda; class Insecta; order Coleoptera; family Carabidae; genus Stenolophus; species Stenolophus ochropezus. The sequence goes on from JAQOWZ010000017.1 coordinate 29,487,890, forward strand.
TAGGGCACTTCGTCGGTTGGTATACCAAACGGTCTAGGCGCATGCGCAGGTAACAATTATAAAATAAAAAAAATAACTAACAGACAAGATCCTAATTCTCCTAGCGCGTTACAAACCCTATAAGGGAGTTGAGAAACACTAAAGTAATATAATCACTCGCATGAGCTTTCCAGAACAATAAATTCAATAAACAGTAAACAGATAAATACTATAAAGTACCAAGAGACAATAATCCCTCAGGAAATACTAACAATATAAATATATAAATTCAATAACCAAAGGGAAATTCTAAATAAACTGTGAAAATAATCACTTGCAAAATACTAACAAAATAGATAAAGTCAATAAACAATGGATAATACTAAATAAACTGTAAAAATAATCACTTGTAAAAATACTAATAGATAAATAAATTCAATAAACAAGGAGTAATAATAAATAAGTAAGAATAAGAAATTCACGTATTTAATGGACGAAATACGAATATGATAAAAGGAAGGAAACAAAAAGAACCTTTGATGGCATGCGGTTCTGGAGAGTGGTTCACGTGCTAATGCCGTATAAAATCCGAACTTAACTCGCAGGAACTATATCCCAACAGTCTCGATCTATCAAATATCCGGAACAGGTCCGTGGAATTGAAGTCAATAAAAATCCAAATTTTTCAATCACCTTCCGATAGATCTGACCACGGCAAAAGATTCAGAACAAATGTCTAACGGTCTGAAACTGACGCGTTTCGTATCAACATGCTTGTTACTTAGCCTTCACAGGCAAGTTGAAGAACAGAATTCCCGGATTACCTCTATGGAAGATGGGTTGCTAACATTATCGTCACCGAATTATTTTAAACCGTAACAACTCCACAAACGACCAAAATATAGACCATGGAAACGAATGCAAAAAATGGAATTTGAGAAAAGCAAACTGGCAACTATATGAAGATATACTAAAAAATATTAAAAAAGAAACAGACTTTAATGATATCAATAAAATCATAGCAAACTTTACATCCCAAATTACAAAAGCTGCAGAAACAACCATCGGTTATAAAAATATAAACCAAACACGGAAAAATGTTCCTTGGTGGAATAAAGAATGTGCAGATGCAATAAGAAAACAGAAAAAAGCTTTATATAAGTTCAGAAAATATAAAACCAACGAAAATCTATTAGAACTACAAAGGGCCAAAGCCTATAGCAAAAAAATAATTAAAAAAAGCAAAAAAAGCTTCCTGGCAACAATTCGTCTCCACTATCAACAAAATGAAACAAATTAACGGAATACCACAAGGATCAACACTAAGTGTAATATTATTTTTAATAGCAATCAACAGCATTGCAGAAAACGTAAATAGTCCAGTTAAATTTCTTTTATTTGCTGATGATCTTATTATATATCAGGCCGTACAAGAACAACTTCAAAAAACAATAAATAAAATCGAAAACAAAGTAGGGTTTCGTTTTTCCCAATTATAAACTAAAGCCGTTCACTTTAGTAAACATAGAAAGAACCAAATAGCCCCTTTACTATCATAAATGGGAGCATAATTCAATTTGTGAAAGAAATTAAAACCCTGGGAATAACCATCGATAAAAAATTAACATGGAGAAAACACATAATAGCACTGAGCAGTGAATGTTTTAGGAAGCTGAATATACTAAAAATTCTATCACACCATGATTGGGGAGCAGACAGAGCAAATCTACATACGATATACAAAGCGCTAATTAGAAGTAAACTTGATTATAGTGCAATAGTATACGCCAGAGCAAAAAAATTAAACCTTCGTATATTAGACTCAGTACACCACACCGCACTAAGAATAATAACTGGAGCCTATAGAACTAGCCCGATACAAAGTATCTACTGCGAAGCGTATGAACAGTCTCTATACGATAGAAGGAAATATTTAACTTTATCCTACGTATCTAAAATATCCAGTAACCCAGACCATCCTACATACAATCACATTATTAACCCATCAAATTCCAAAAATACTAGTTCTTACTCTCCTTTCCAAACCCATATAAACGAAATGCTCAAATCAATAAATCTTAATCTACCACAAATACAACACAATACAACATCCCAAATTCCTCCATGGTATGTCGAAAAACTCATTATAAATTTTGACCTTCAGCAATACGACAAACTAGACACCAATCCAAAAATCATCATAAACCATTTCAACGACCTTAAAGAAAACAACAATGCCAATAAATTCATCTACACTGACGCATCTAAAACAAATAATAAAATAGGAGCAGCCTTCACAAAGGAAAACGAAACAAACCAATTTCACCTCCCAGAAGATGTCAGTATATATAAGGCAGAAATGCTTGGTATCTTCTACAGTCTACAATATATACAAAACAAAAACAACCTTTCCTATACAATATGCTCCGATTCTCTAAGCAGTCTTCAGTCCATTTTAACAATATATCCCAAACATCTTCTAATCAAAAGTATCCATGATCTCCTATACCGACTTTCCTTAAACAATACTAAAGTCAACTTCATATGGATTCCATCCCATGTTGGAATACCTGGGAATGAAAAAGCAGATGCAGCCACTCACAGACATTCCCATCGAGGTGAGGGATGTTACAGCATCTATCCAAAATAAAATCAAGGAGAAATGGAACCAACGATGGAACGGCATCAATACTAACAAATTTCAAAGTGTTCAAGAAAATATTGAACCCTGGACCCAAACCAAAAACTCCACAAGAAAAGAACAAGTAATATTCACCGGAATGAGAATTGGTCATACAAAATTAACACACAGATACCTCTTCGATAAAACCAATCCCAAAAACTGCACAGAATGTAACAAACAGGAGTCGATAGAACATATACTACTTCACTGCCCGAAATACGACGAAAATAGAAGAAAACATCAAATACCACAACACTTAAGGAAGCCCTTAACATAAAGAAGTTTAGACCCACCATACAATACATTAAAGACATCAATATATTCAATGAATTAAAAAAAAATTATATTAATTAATTAAACCATAAATGTAGCTAATACCCAATGGGTGAAGCAAATTTGTTAAAAAAAAAAGAAATAATAATAACATACGTATTTTATTAATATTCATTCCTAAGTTAAAACAATTGTAGCTAAAATGTACTAATTATTTTTCGTATAATAAAACGTGAAATGTATAAGGAAATATGAATCAGCTAATACATTACATATATAAAATTATGTTTAATTTTGATATTAACTTGCGAAAACTAGCATCTAAAATTATTTTTTTCACAGAAAATAATTTGTAGATTAGAGCAGCGTACTACTTTCTTTTAATAATTGTAGTTATAAATCTAAGCAATTATTTTTTATGTAATAAAACGAGAAATATGTACATGTATTCTATTCGATATTATTTAAGACATTCAAAATTAAATAAATCTTTTATATTACAAGTAATAGTCAATAATTATAATAATAGTATAGGTACTTAAAATCGGTAATAATTTGGGGTCATCGAATCAATTGCAATGCATTAATTCCCTATCTCAACATAAAAAAATTGAAATTTATTTATAATTTAATTTTTATTATTATTTACGGACAACGGGATCTTTGACTATTCGATAGTAATTTTTCTTCCAAGTTTACTTTTGACAGCCTTTGTCATTAATATTGGATATAAAATATTAACAAATTATAATGTTCCACTGCCTCTGGGGCCAGGAACTATTATAGAAAATGGATAATCAAATAATGTTTTATATTTATTACAATGATAGGTATGTAAGTAAAACATGAAAATATTACTTATTAGTTATTTATTTATTTGCACTTATAAAATACACACATATTTATACTTATCATAAGTATTACAATATAACCAATTTAACATTCTCGCTTGCTTACCATTGCCATAGTGTTTTATACTCGTATAATTCAAACACTATTCTGAGAAATTTGTTTCTTTATTTCATTAAATTCTGCAATTATTTTTCTTCTAAATCCTGAATTAATGGCGTTAATATCAATAAACTTGTATAGTCTATTAACTTACAGCTCTGTAATTTTCTTTGGGGTTTGATGTATATTTAAATATTATCATTGAAAACTTTTCCCAAATCTCAAACTTAATATTTTTAAATTCTTAATATTTCAATTAACTAAAATATTTTCTAGGAACTAGAAATATCAACTATAATGACCTGGAGGACTCTTCAAGGGCGACTCCGTGCATACTTTCCGGATTATGTCGTCGATGTCTAGCTCAGAGCTGCTCAGACCTGGAGAACTGTGTACGACCACCATATTTAGAGAATGCTTTTCTCTATTAAACCCTGAGCAGTTGGCACGGCTTCTGATGATGCGATCACTGGCCTGGTTGTCCATTTCTCTATGAATTCAATGATATCGTGCAGGTAGATATGTAATAAATTCTGCGTAATCAGCAACCATTTTTCTACTAAACGTGTTTTTAACAGCCTTTATTTCAACCAGTTTATACAATGTATCTTTCTCCAAGTCGGATATCTTATTTTTAAGTCTGACAATACACCCATTTGGTTTAACTTTGAAAGTTCAAAAAATTTCAGATATCCACAGCTTTTATCAACTGGAATTGTTAAAATTACTTCTTTTATTTTGTCGTTATCTAACGGTAAACTAAACATTCTGTATATCATGGACTTGTAAGTAGCTAATTTGTGTTTAAAGCAGTGTTGTGAATCACTTGGAATTGCTGTATCTGATGTTGTGGGCTTCCGGAAAATATTAAAGAATAATTTATTCTTTGTTCTAGTTATTGTTAAATCTAAATAATTTATTTCATTGTTATTCTCAATTTCAGTTGTAAACTGTATTTTGGGTTGTATGTTATTTAAAAATTTGTTGTAGTTGTCGAAGTAGTATAATTTCCCATCATTCCCGCTGTAGAATGTAGCCGATCTAATTAAGATAATGACTGGTATGTATATTTTTAAAATTTGTGAAATTTTTTTGACGTGACGTCGTAATGTGGTAATTGAATTTCTACTAAGACAATGTCTGTTATGCATATTTTCAAAATTGGTAAATTTTTTTGATGTGACGTGAAAATTGAATTTCTTTTTTATTTTGAGAAGGGAGATAATTGCGAAATATATTTTAATTTATTTTATTATTTTGACGACATTAGACATATTTGGGAAATGTATTTTACATTATTTTGTAATTTCAAACGATTTTATTTAAAAGAGAAAGTTTCATTAGTTTTGAGTTTATTATTATTACATAAAAATTTTTGTATTCCCTAGATATTATTTTATATAAAAATACTTTTTACAAATTTGAACAATTTTTTTTAAATATTAGAAATATTTTCAATTCAAGGTTACAAGACAAATCGTGGCAAATATAAGTAGCATATAAATAAAAATTCATTTCTTACACTTCATATACAGTTGCAGAGAGCTGTGGAATTTATTTATACTGATATGAGATATTTATGTAGGGTTATCTATTTATTTGTGTCGTAAATCATATATCCCATAAGTATGAATGTCGTTGCAAATTATTATGAAATTGTTTTTTTACTATTGATCATAAAGGTTTTAAAGTATACATAATTTGAATATCTTAAAAGTAATGCTTACAAGTTTTGAGGAATTCGAATGATTTTAAATATTAGAAAATATTTTAAAAAAATTTCAATTGAAGGTTAAAAGTGAAAATGAACAAAATATATAAATAAGGAAAAATTTCTTATACACTTTATTTCACTTGATAAAAGCTGTGGAGCACATCTGAAATTTTCAAAGTTAAACCAAAGGGGTGTATTACTTAAAAATAAGATATCCGACTTGGAAAAATATATATTGTATAAACTGGTTGAAATAAAGGCCGTTAAAACCACGTTTGATAGAAAAATAATTGCTAAATACTAAGAATTTATTACATATCTACCTGCACGATATCATTGAAGTCGTAGAGAAATGGACAACCAGGCCAGTGATCGCATCATCAGAAGTCGTGCCAACTGTTCAGGGTTTGATAAAGGAAATCATTCTCTAAATATGGAGGTCGTACACAGTTCTCTAGGGCTGAGCAGCTCGGAGGTAGACATCGAAGACGAAAACCGGGTATTCACGGAGTCGACCATGAAGAGTCAGTCCTCCAGGTCCTTATAATTGATATTTCTAGTTTCTAGAAAATATTTTAGTTAATTGAAATAGAAAGAATTTGAAAATAGTAAGATTTGGGAAAAATTTCCAATGATAATATTTAAATACCCCAAAGAAAATTACAGAGCTGTAAGTTAATAGACAATACACGTTTATTGATATTAACGCGTTAATTCAGGATTTGGAAGAAAAATAATTGCAGAATTTGAAGAAATAAAGAAACAATTTTCTCAGAATAGTGTTTGAATTATACGAGTACAAAACACCATGGCAATGTTAAGCCAGCGAGAATGATAAAATTTGTTAAATTGTAATACTTATAGATAAGTATAAATATCTGTATACTTTATTAGTGTAAATAAATAAATAAATAAATAATAAGTAATATTTTCATGTTTTACTTACATACCTATCATTATAATAAATATAAAACATTATTTAATTATCCATTTTCTATAATGACTGCTGGTCCCAGGGGAGTGGAACATTATAATTTATTAATATTTTATATCCAATATAAATAACAAAGGCTGTCAAAAGTAAACTTGGAAGAAAAATTATTGTCGAGTAGACAAAGAAATACATCACCTTAAAAAAAATGGAGCATAAATAAATAGGAATTAAGCAATATAAAATTAGCGAACAGTCTACGTTAATAAACTTTATGGAAATATAATTAGTTGAAATATGTACGTAAATTTAAATTTTTGAAATAAATTATTATTATTCAATATAGTATAGATTTTTATAATTATTTGACAAGGTTTTAGTTGTGTGATTTCAAATTATAGAATTATATATTATTACAATCTTACCTATTATAATTTAGTTATCTTAAGATATATTAACATCACAATTATATACTTATATATTAATACGTTAAAATGAATTTTCCTAAAAAAAAATATTTTGGACCTGGAAATAAAATGAATGGTAAAAAGCCTGTTGACAAAGACGACGAAATAGCAAGAGAACACGACATGTCTTATTTTAATGCTAGAAGTTTTAACGATGTTCTTGTCGCTGATCAAAGAGCAATAAATAAATTTCATGAAGATTAGTGTAAAACAAAAAATTGGCATAGTTTAATCGGACGTGTGTGTCTCCAGATAAAAACAAATTTCAAGTCAAGTATTGGAAGAAGTTTGTACCCATGGAATTTGCCTCACAAAGATAAATAATTCATATTTATATGATTAAACATAGCCGTATTAATAATTACAAATAGACAAAACAGTTTTATTATTTTATTTTAATAAAATATAAATTATATACCCGAAAAATTTCTATTTTGATGAATGAAGGCTAACGGGATATTTTTAATTGATTTTGTATGTGTATAAAGGATTTTCCAAAAATATAAATTATTCTCTGACCATGTGTGCACAAGTCAAATAGTATGTTATAAGTTATACAAATTTTCTGGTAAGATCAAAAGAAATCTTTATTTATTAATAGTTATAATATTTTATTTATAGTTGAACAGAAATGGACTTTTCAAAACTGTATACGAAAAAACAACAGACCGACATTAATACCAGCAGGAAACTAAGAGATTTAATAGTTAATAAACAATGTGGTTTACCTGATATTAAACCTATTGGTACTGGTTTTGGCAATTGAAAAGGAAAACGAATATTGCAGAGTGGAGTATAAAATTTACTTTTATATAGGTAACCAAGCTAGAAATATTCAAAATAATAAATCTCTTTCTCAGCTTTGAATTGTTCTTAAACTACATAATCAAAAAATAATAATTTTATTACATGTATTGTTATTTATGCAGTTTTCTTAGAAAGAGTACATTTATAATTTATATTGTATTACAATAATTGTTTAGGTGACATAATTATAAATAATGTCTATATGGGAGAAACTCTGCAGCGATTTTACTTGAAATTAAAACATCTAAAATAAATAACAAACCTAAGAATATTTTATTAATTTTACGAAACAAAAGGACAATCTATTATGTCAGATTCGCAACCTGTTAAGTCGTAATTTATATACAAATGTATATAATTAAATGTCAATAAAGAAATAATAATAATAATATACGTATTTTATTAATATCCATACCTAAGTTATAATTAAAGAGCGAATTATATGCACTAAAAATGTATCAAAATATGCATGCAATATGCATTAAAAAATCATGAAAATATGCATGGTATATGCAAAAAAGGTGAAAATATGCACTTTAAAATAAAAAAAGCAAAACATAATCTTTTCAGGTTCTTTTTATTAAAATCATTTTCTTATTTCTATTTTTATATGCAGTGTTTCATTTGGAACATTTCATAAAATGTATAAAGACAATAAATATCACAGGTAATTTTAACAAAAATAAAAAGGAACCTACGGTATGAAAAAAATTTCGAAATCTTATTCGTATTCAAATTTCTAAAAAGCTTCAAGCTTTTTCTTGAAACTAACACTAAAAAAAATCATCTTTAACGAGAAAGTTGCTATATGCTTTTGTTCATATTTTTAATACAGTTTATTCGGCATTACTAATTTTTGTTATAGTTTCAAGCATACGAATTTTAATGACAGCTATTATTTAAGTACGTTACTAACAAAATAAGAATTTTAAGCAGTTCTAAAACATTGATGAAACACATTTTTTGTTCTTACTAAAAAAGTTTTATTATTCTAATAGTTCCAATTTGTACGTTTTATAAAAAAAATTAAATATTGTTAAAAGTTCGATAAAAATTATATTTCTTGTAATGCACTGTTTTCAAAAAAGAACAAAATTTCTCAATAATAATTTTGTTTCTAAAAAAAGTATTAAAAGATGCCCTAATATGAAAAAAAAAAATAATGAAAATATGCAGTAAAGTATCATTAAATGCAAAATATGCATTATTTTTTTTTTCATATTTGGCATTTACTTTTGACGAAACATGAACATATGAAAAGAGTTTGCTGATATGCCTAATAAAAACCACACATACAATTGCATAGAATCCGCTCTTTAGTTTTAATTAATGTTAAACATTATTTGTAATAGTTTCGGATAAAATTTATATATTCATTTTATAACAATTGAGGTCACCTAGATCATAATGAAGATTAACGGTATGAGTAATGAAGAATTTAAGAAAATATCGGTGTATTTAGAAAATTGTATTCTTTTTGATATAGAAAATTATCAACTCAATAAAAAAAATATGTTTTAATGATTGATACGTAATACAGAATAAATTTTATTAAAAATAATTGTTGTCTGGACACAAAACCACTGTGTATTTATATATTTTGTTAATAACTTTGTTACCGTTATTTTACAAATATAATCTTTTTGTGAACAGCAAAAATAAACTCTAACCGCGGTTCTAGCCAGCCGACGACGGAGATTGCGGTGGACGCCACCAGCACGGTTTCTCCGACAACAGCGGAATGTAGACGAGTGATAAACACTAAATAAACAAGCGGATCTGCCCTGCAGCCGAAGGAGTTCGCAGTGGACTCTACCAGCAAAACTTCCCCTCAGGCGCGGAATGCAGCAAACTAATGGCTATGAAGAACGGCGGTGGTTGCCACCTGCCTGTATCCTCTGATAGCGGCGGAATGCAAAAAAAAAATACAAAAAAAAGAAAACTTACGAAAAAGATTCGATTCGGTATGGCACGGTACGGATGCGGACTGCTACTCTTCTCGGCTAGATGTTAGACGTTATAGTCGTCACAGACTGAAGAAATACGGCCCCGGCGGTCGTATTTATACCCGAATTTTAATTAATCATGCAGCTACTGATTTTAGAGTGAGAAAGACTGATTATTTTGTGTTGTCGTTTTTGTTTAATAAAATGAATTTTATTATAAAAAATCGTGAAATCACTTCCCTTAGCTTTACTGAGTTTCATATTTATTTTGATCTCATTTACATATTTTTATAAAATGTAAACGGGATTTCGATCTCAGGAACTGTTGTTTCTAAAGTTGGCGATACTTCGGCCATGCGTGGTCGGTGGCTCAGCTGACAAGTGGTTTTGTGAAAATTTGAAAACTGTAAAAAAAAAAAAGAAAAACTAGGAAGCGAGAAGCAGTAAGTGTTACCAAGTCTTTATTATCGTTTTCTTCAGCTCTGTGGTTGTAGGTGAGATTTGTGAAAATTTTATCCCACGTGGTCTTGAAATTCTGTTGCGTGCCATGTGCTTCTGCCAAGTATTTTTCGGCGGCTCTTTGGCAATTCGGTAGACTGCTGGAGATGTCGTACAGCCTACTGATTGTTTTCGTATATATATATATATATATATATATATATATATATATATATATATATATATATATATATATATATACACAGGGTGAATACTGAAAACCTTGACATAGGGAAATAACATGGGAAAACAGTTTTTTGCTGTTTCCATCTGTCCCGCTAAATAAAATCGGGTGTATATGGTACCGTTAGTTACATTACTTAATTTTGCATCTAATAAAACCAAATGTTGTGTAATAAGGCCTTTTCTAACTGAAATATTTGATAAAATAATTTGTATTTTGAAGGTTATCCTTCATATTTTCCAATAAGAAACGTCAAAAACAAAATGCTCCATAGCCGAGTGGATAAGTTCCAATTTATGAATATCATACAAATTTCTATAAAATTTAAAATATAACGAAATTAGACAAATTATGGTTAGAAGATAATTTGCCGTTGTCCGTAAATAATAGTAAAAATAATAATTAAAAATATATTACAATTTTTTTATGCTGAGATAGGGAATTCAAGCACTGCAATTGAATCGATGATCCCAAATTATAACCGATTTTAAGTACCTATACTATTATTATAATTATTGACTATTACTTGTGATATAAAAGATTTATTTAATTTTGCATGACTTAAATAATTCTGAATAGAATACGCGTACCTATTTCTTGTTTTATTACATAAAAAATAATTGCTTAGATTTATGACTACAATTATTGAAAGAAAGTAGTACGCTGCTCTGATCTACAAATTATTTTCTGTGAAAAAAAAAATTTCAGATGCTAGTTTTCGCAAGTTAATATCAAAATTAAACACATAATTTCATATATGTAATGTATTAGATGATTCATATTTCCTTATACATTTCACGTTTTATTATATAAAAAATAATTAGTACATTTTAGCTACAATTGTTTTAACAAAACCTATACTTTACGTCAAGTTCAAAGTATATATTTTATTGTAAATATTTCTTTGCATGCTATATTTCAGCAAGTTATTACCAAACTTAAACATAATTTCATATTTCTTGTATTTGTTGACTCACAGGTTTCACTGAACTTTAAAATATATAAAAGAGATAATACCTAAATTAATATTATTATTATTATATATTCTATATTTTAACGTTTTGAGAACGATGCTCTACAATACATTGGAATTGATAAATACTAGTTATTACTAATTTTAAATATATAATTTATCTATAAGGAATTATAAAAAACGACTATTGAATGAAATTTAATTTATATGTTTTAATTTCCGGGCTTTTTATTGATAATTTGCATTTATTTAAATTGGTGTACATATTCTTTAATTCACCATATCGTTTATTTTTTTTAATCACTTTTCAAAAAGTTTATATCTGTAAAATAACGGTAACAAAGTTATTAACAAAATATATAAATACACAGCGGTTTTGTGTCCAGACAAGAATTATTTTTTATAAAATTTATTCTGTATTTCGTATTTCGTACAATTATTAAAACATATTTTTTTTATTGAGTTAATAATTTTCTATATCAAATATACAATTTTCTAAATACACCGATATTTTCTTAAATTCCTCATTACTTATACCGTTAATCTTCATTATGACCTAGGTGACCTCAATTGTTATAAAATGAATGTATAAATTTTATCCGAATGTTACCAATAACGCATCAAGTATTACTCTAAACTATTACAAATAATGTTTGACATTAATTATAACTAAAAAGCGGATTCTATGCAATTGCATGTGTGGTTTTTATTAGGCATATCAACAAACTCTTTTCATATGTTCATGTTTCGTCAAAAGATAATACCAAATATGAAAAAAAAAAATGCATATTTTGCATTTAATGATACATTACTGCATATTTTTTTTGCGTATTAGTGCATATTTTAATACTTTTTCAAAAACAAATTATTGAGAAATTTTGTCCTGTTTTGAAAATAGTGCATTACAAGAAATATAATTTTTATCGAACTTTTAACAATATTTAATTTTTTTTTATATAAAACGTACAAATTGGAACTATTAGAATAATAAAACTTTTTTAGTAAGAACAAAAAATGTGTTTCATCAATGTTTTAGAACTGCTTAAAATTCTTATTTTGTTAGTAACGTACTTAAATAATAGCTGTCATTAAAATTCGTATGCTTGAAACTATAACAAAAATTAGTAATGCCGAATAAACTGTATTAAAAATATGAACAAAAGCATATAGCAACTTTCTCGTTAAAGATGATTTTTTTTAGTGTTAGTTTCAAGAAAAAGCTTGAAGCTTTTTAGAAATTTGAATACGAATAAGATTTCGAAATTTTTTTCATACCGTAGGTTCCTTTTTATTTTTGTTAAAATTACCTGTGATATTTATTGTCTTTATACATTTTATGAAATGTTCCAAATGAAACACTGCATATAAAAATAGAAATAAGAAAATGATTTTAATAAAAAGAACCTGAAAAGATTATGTTTTGCTTTTTTTATTTTAAAGTGCATATTTTCACCTTTTTTGCATATACCATGCATATTTTCATGATTTTTTAATGCATATTGCATGCATATTTTGATACATTTTTAGTGCATATAATTCGCTCTTTAATTATAACTTAGGTATGGATATTAATAAAATACGTATATTATTATTATTATTTCTTTATTGACATTTAATTATATACATTTGTATATAAATTACGACTTAACAGGTTACGAATCTGACATAATAGATTGTCCTTTTGTTTCGTAAAATTAATAAAATATTCTTAGGTTTGTTATTTATTTTAGATGTTTTAATTTCAAGTAAAATCGCTGCAGAGTTTCTCCCATATAGACATTATTTATAATTATGTCACCTAAACAATTATTGTAATACAATATAAATTATAAATGTACTCTTTCTAAGAAAACTGCATAAATAACAATACATGTAATAAAATTATTATTTTTTGATTATGTAGTTTAAGAACAATTCAAAGCTGAGAAAGAGATTTATTATTTTGAATATTTCTAGCTTGGTTACCTATACAAGTAAATTTTATACTCCACTCTGCAATATTCGTTTTTCTTTTCAATTGCCAAAACCAGTACCGATGGGTTTAATATCAGGTAAACCATATTGTTTATTAACTATTAGCTCTTTTAGTTTCCTGTTGGTATTAATGTCGGTCAGTTGTTCTTTCGTATACAGTTTTGAAAAGTCCATTTCTGTTCAACAATAAATAAAATAATATAACTATTAATAAATAAAGATTTCTTTTGATCTTACCAGAAAATTTGTATTAAAAATATCCCGTTAGCCTTCATTCATCAAAATAGAAATTTTTCGGGTATATAGTTTATATTTTATTAAAATAAAATAATAAAACTGTTTTGTCTATTTGTAATTATTAATATTGCTACGTTTAATCATATAAATATGAATTATTTATCTTTGTGAAGCAAATTCCATAGGTACAAACTTCTTCCAATACATGATTCGAAATTTGTTTTTATCTGGAGACACACACGTCTGATTAAACTATGCCAATTTTTTGTTTTACACCAATTTTCATGAAATTTATTTATTGCTCTTTGATCAGCGACAAGAACATCGTTAAAACTTCTAGCATTAAAATAAGACATGTTGTGTTCTCTTGCTATTTCGTCGTCTTTGTCAACAGGCTTTTTACCATTCATTTTATTTTCAGGTCTAAAATAAAAATGATTGGGAAAATTCATTTTAATGTATTAATATATAAGTATATAATTGTGATGTTAATATATAAACTATCTCAAGGCAACTAAATTATAATAGGTAAGATTGTAATAATACATAATTCTACAATTTGAAATCACACAACTAAAACCTTGTCAAATAATTATAAAAATCTATACTATGTTTAATAATAATAATTTATTTAAAAAATTTAAATTTAGGTACATATTTCAACTAATTATATTTCCATGAAGTTTATTAACGTAGACTGTTCGCTGATTTTATATTGCTTAATTCCTATTTATTTATGCTCCATTTTTCTTAAGGTGATATATTTCTTTGTCTACTCGACAATAATTTTTCTTCCAAGTTTTCTTTTAAGAGCCTTTTTTATTTATATTGGATGTAAAATATTAACAAATTATAATGTTCCACTCCCCTGGTGCCAGCAATCATTATAGAAAATGGATAATTAAATAATGTTTTATATTTATTATAATGATAAATATGTAAGTAAAACATGAAAATATTACTTATTATTTATTTATTTACACTTATAAAGTATACAGATATTTGTACTTATCTATAAGTATTACAATTAAACAAATTTTATCATTCTCGCTTGCTTAACATTGCCATGGTGTTTTATACTCGTATAATTCAAACACTATTCTGAGAAAATTGTTTTTTTATTTCTTCAAATTCTGCAATTATTTTTCTTCCAAATCCTGAATTAACGCGTTAATATCAATAAACGTGTATTGTCTATTAACTTACAGCTCTGTAATTTTCTTTGGGGTATTTAAATATTATCATTGAAAATTTTTCCCAAATCTTACTATTTTAAAATTCTTTCTATTTCAATTAACTAAAATATTTTCTAGAAACTAGAAATATCAATTATAAGGACCTGGAGGACTGACTCTTCATGGGCGACTCCCTGAATACCCGGTTTTCGTCTTCGATGTCTACCTCCGAGCTGCTCAGCCCTAGAGAACTGTGTACGACCTCCATATTTAGAGAATGATTTCCTTTATCAAACCCTGAGCAGTTGGCACGACTTCTGATGATACGATCACTGTCCTGGTTGTCCATTTCTCTATGACTTCATTGATATCGTGCAGGTAGATATGTAATAAATTCTTAGTATTTAGCAATTATTTTTCTATCAAACGTGGTTTTAACGGCCTTTATTTCAACCAGTTTATACAATATATATATTTTTCCAAGTCGGATATCTTATTTTTAAATCTGAAAATACACCTCTTTAATTTAATTTTGAAAATTTCAGATGTGCTCCACTGCTTTTATCAAGTAAAATAAAGTGTATAAGAAATTTTTCCTTATTTATATATTTTGTTCATTTTCACTTTTAACTTTCAATTGAAATTTTTTTAAAATATTTTCTAATATTTAAAATCATTCGAATTCCTCAAAACTTGTAAGCATTACTTTTAAGATATTCAAATTATGAATACTTTAAAACCTTTATGATCAATAGTAAAAAAACAATTTCATAATAATTTGCAACGACATTCATACTTATGGGATATATGATTTACGACACAAATAAATAGATAACCCTACATAAATATCTCATATCAGAATAAATAAATTCCACAGCTCTCTGCAACTGTATATTGAAATTGTTTAAGAGGAGATTTATTATGCTTATGAATTTTACTTAATTGACACGCTTCACATGTTTCTGTCCAGATCTTAATATCTTTATTCATATAAGGCCAAAAAAATTTTGAAGTTATTAATTTTCTAGAAGCCTTATTTCCTGGATGAGATAAGGAATGTAATTTGTCAAAAATTAATTTTCTAAAAGTTATTGGTATGTATGGTCTTAGAAAAAGTGTGGAAAAATCACATAAAAGTTTAGTATTAGTATTTGGAAGTTTAATTGTTTTAAGTTTAATAGAAGAATTCTTTAATTTTAATAAATTTAATTCTGGGTCATTTATCTGTTCTTTTGCTATTGTTTCGTAGTCAAAATTAAATTTATTTAATATATTGAATTTATCTAAAATTGCGTTTATTTGAATTCTTGATAAAGTATCTGCTGGCACATTTTCTTTTCCAGAAATGTACTTTATGTCATTTGTGAACTGAGCTATAAAATCCAAATGTCGAATTTCTCGTGGTAAATAAATGTCTGAGTTTTTCTTAAATGCAAAAGTAAGTGGTCTGTGATCAGATAAAATATAAAAATTTTGTCCTTCAATAAAGTGTCTACATTTTTTAACAGTTAAATATTCAGCTAATTATTCTCTACCAAATGTGCTATATTTTTGTTGCGTTTTTGAAAAACAAGTTGAAAAAAATGCTAATGGTTTCCATGCATTATTTTGAAATTGTTGCAAAACTGTACCGACACCAAAATCGGAGACATCTACCATAATGTTGGTAGGTGCCCCGTTCATTGGTGTAGCTAAGGTAGTTACCGTGGCCAAAGAGTCTTCAATATTCTAAAATGCTAATAGTGCTATGTCATTTGGTTCAATAATTTTTGTATTTTGTGATTTATTGTCAATAAGTATGTTTAAAGGTTTTAAAATTGTAGCACAATTTGGTATAAAACGGTGATAAAAATTGATTAGTCCTAAAAATTCACGAAGTTTGCGTTGTGTCGAAGGAAATGGAAAAATTTCGATTGCTTCTATTTTATTTAAAAGTGGTGAGATTCCATCTCTCGATATATGATGTCCTAAAAAATTATTTTTTTTTTACCAAATTCGCATTTCTCTTTATTAATGAGAATTCCGTACTCTCTAAGTCTCGTAAATATAAGGTTTAAATGATTCATATGTTCTTCAAGTGACTCACTAGATATTAAAAGATCGTCTATATATACATAACAAAACGTAAATCCACGAGTTACCTCATCAATAAATCTTTGAAATGTTTGTTCTGCGTTTCTTAATCCAAATGGCATTGATTTATATTCAAAAAGTCCGAATGGTGTTGCGATTGCTGTTTTTTTAATTGAAATTTCCTCCGTGGGAATTTGATGATATGCTTTTACAAGGTCTATCTTTGAAAAAATTATTTTGTTTTTTAAATTCATAGATAAATCTTGAATGTGTGGAATAGGATATCTATCTGGAACTGTTATATTGTTTAAAGCTCTATAATCTTCACACGCCCTCCAAGTATTAGGTTCCTTCTTTGAGACCATATGTAATGGAGACGACCAATTACTTGAAGAGGGTCTGATTATGTTAGCATTTAATAAATCATCAAATTCCTTTTTTGCAACATTCAATTTTTCTAATGACAATCTGCGTGGCCGCGAAAAAACAGGTGATTCAGTTGTAATAATTTTATGAGTGACATTATGTTTAATTTGACGATTAGTACCAAATTTACTAGTTAATTCAGGATAATTTGACAAGATATGTAAATAAGGACAAGAACTAGTGGTAGGAATTTTAGTGGCAACATTAATAGAAGAAATATCAAAATTATTATAAATTGAATTTTGAGGAAATATTTTTTGACATGTTACATCTACGAAAATATGAAACTTTTTTAAGAAATCTGCTCCCAAAATAGAGTGTTTAATATCAGCTATAATAAAATTCCAAATATATGTTTTTGAATGTCCTAAATCCAAGTGTAATTTTTTGAAACCAAAAGTTTTTATTGAAGTGTTGTTTATAGCATGTAAATGTTAAAATTGTAATATTTTTCTTCTGAGTGTATTTGAAGAAATAACGCTTACCTCTGCTCCGGTGTCAAGAAGAAACTTGTAACCTGAGCATTTATCAATAATAAAAAACAGGGGAGACTGAACAATTGTTTCATTTCTGTGAAAAGATGAAGTATTTTCATAATTATTACCAAAATTATTAATAATTGTATTTACATTTGTAGAATAATTCTGCTGAAGTTCAATCCATCGGAAGGGTGAAATACACTTTCTTGCCCTTGATGCGAAGTTGGTGTGATACCAGCAGTAAAGACCACGGTCCTCTTCCAAAGTAGTCTTGACAGGAGGGGGCCTAGAGTTGATTAGATTCTTGACCTCTAGAAGTTTCTTGCGAATGTCAGAAAGTCCAGCTTCATGGGCATGTATAGTTGAACATTCAAAAGATTGTGACTGTGACATTTGAAGTACAGTATCAGCCATATCAGCCTTAGCATCCATTGTTGTAGTTTGTGAAAAGGTAATTTTGATAAGAATAAATATTCCAAGATTTTACTATTTGATTCAGTTTGATCAACTAACTGTTTCATATCTCGCCATAAGCGAGATGGTGGCTTCCTGTCACCAAGTTCAGTTACATTCAACAATTCTTGACTTTTTTGTGAACTGGAAGGGACTGTTCGTTTAATCCGTGCTTCGTTAACAGTAGAGTAAGGGTTAATCACAGAGCGAATAATGATTAGGTCACGAATTTCACAAGCATGATCAGGACGTAAAACAGCTATTAAGTTACTATATTTGCTTACTTCTGATGTAATTCGATGTGAAGAAAATATAGCTTCAACCTGAGCGAACCATAGCTCAGGGTCATCAGGCCAAAATTCAAGTAGTTTAACATGATTAATTTCAGCAGGAATAGTTGTTGCACTAGAATCTTCCATATCGAATGACATGATTCAAATGAAAAATAAAAAAGGTGCTCCAAAAGGCGGGGTCACAAATTGGTAGCGGCAGGAGCCGATACTGAAGTATAGCGAGAAGTTAAATTATAAAAAATAATAAAAAATATAACTACTAATTATAATACAAATTTTGATATTTATTCTTCTAATACATAGAATTGAATCGTTGTTTATTTACATTATGTCTCTAGGTTAACTCGTAACAAAAAACCAAGAATGGTAGTTAGGGCAGGGTATTGGCCACTTGATTCAAACCGTGATGACATATGTCATTGTCAATGTCAAATGTCATAAGTCACGGCACAACTCCATGCGTAATTTAATCACGAAATCGATAAGGGTACAAAGAAAAACTTATTTAGAGCATAAAATTAAAACATGTAAACCTGATTTGTGAATTTCTTTAAAAGAACTCAATATTAATATTAAACATAGTCCTGATACATATCATATGACAACTGATGTTAACAATCTTAATAAACATTTTCTTGACTCTTTCAGTATGCCGCATCCTGATCCTCAAACCCTTTATTCCTATAATACTCATTCTTATTGTAGCTAACCGACAGGTTACAACAAGTCCGTCCACTCCCCATTGTTCTGATTTCCAGAAGGGTCGGCGAATATTGCAGAATCGCGAGGACAGTCTTAGATTGATACGTGTAGTGAACAGATGGTGATATAAATAAATAGCTACTGATATAAATATTGTGAAGATAAATATTGCGTAGTTTTAATTGATTAAATGAATTATCTTAGTGTTTAAGTCTTTATTAATAATTGTTAGTCTTAAATTAGTGTTTATATTTGTTAGTCCTTAGTTTTAGTTATTTTTCATTATTCTTTATATTCACATTTCTATTATTAAACATAGTTATATAAATATTAGTGTTTTAATCAATTTTACACTTCACCTAAATAAATAAAACGTTACAATTGGTGTCAGGTGTGGGGGTTGTTAAAAACTGTGAAGTGTAATATAAAAATAAATAATATGGCGATGTACAAAGTAAAATTAAGTGAATTAAAAGTGTCCGATCTCAAGAGGGAGCTGGAAGAACGAGAGTTGGAGACATCGGGAACCAAGTCTGTTCTACAATATCGTTTACGCCATGCCTTAGAAGAAGCTGGTTAAAATCCTGATGACTTCTTATTCAAAACTTCGGGTAGTGTTAGTAAAATTCTAGAAAAATTAGAGGAAAGTTCTAGAAAATCTAAGGAAAATTCTAGAACATTAGAACAAAAATTAGAGGAAAGTTCTAGAAAATCCGAAGAAAATTCTAGAGCATTGAAAGAAGAGTTGCTAGAAAATTCTAGAACTTTAGAACAAAAGTAGGCGGAAAATTCTCGAACACTAAAAGAAGAATTAATAGAAAATTCTAGAATTTTAGAAGAGAAATTAACAGAAAATTCTAGAATATGGGAAGAGAAATTAATGGAAAATTTTACAGGTTTGGAGGAAAAACTAAACGAACAATTAAAAGAAAGTTCTAGAATATTAGAAAAGAGAATAGAAACTTACGAGAAAAAAGTTGAAGAGTTACAGCAAAATTTCTCTAAAATTACGCCAGCGGTTTCAAATTGTGATAAAACTAAGACGGATGAAATTCAGGAAAAAAAACCAGAAAAAGAAAATTGTTTTAGAATGCATATAAAAACAACAGAATTTGACGGCAAGACATCGTGGCCGAATTATGTAAAACAATTTGAAGCCGCTGCCAAAGCAAATGGCTGGAATTCCAAGGAGAAGTTTCGCTGCGTGGAGAAGCCGTATCCTACAGACTCTAAAAGAAGATGAACAAGAAGACTATGACCAACTTGTAAAACGATTGGATATGCGATATGGCAATGCGCATCTGGAGCAGGTGTACCAGATACAACTGAGAAACCAGTACCAGAGTTCCAAACAAAATTTACAAGAATTCGAAGCTGATATAGCTCATTTGGTTCGTCTTGCACATCCTACAGCTCCTGAGAGCGTTTTGGAATGCCTAGCCACACAAGCATTTATCTATGGGGTCCGAGATAATGCAACCCAGCAAGCACTACTATTAGCTCGACCAAAAACTGTAGTTGATGCACTGTCATACGCCTTAGAGTAAGAAGCAGCTAAACAAGCTTCACATAACGTATCACAAGTGCAAAATATCGATGCTGAGGGAATTAAAGACAAGATAAAGCGTGTCATATCTGAAATTCATGCTAAAAGAAAGATACTTCATTGCTAAAAATGTGGAGAGCTAGGCCACCCGCAAAGGCTGTGCGGGAAATTTCAAAAACAGAATACTGCAGCGACTACTGAAAAGAAGTTTAAAAAGAAAACAGGTGAGAAAATAGCAACAGCTCCTCTTGCTGTTAAGGAAGTAGGAGTGAAGAAAGTAGTTTACGGTGTAAGCCTGGCGAGAAAGAAGACCCGTGAAGAAGACTGCAAGCACTCTTGTCATTTGAAAGCGAAACTTGCCACCGTCAAAAGGACAACAGTAGTGGACGGGAGATGGCAACCTGAAGACTTACGGCCGGACTTAAAGATCATACTGGATTGGAAGCATGGCGATGGCAGGCCAGTTTGGGAAGACGTTGCACGACACTCACAAAGTGTAAAATCGTACTGGGAGTAGTGGAACTCTAATGTGGATGAAGAGGGCCTCCTGAAACGTGTTGTAGAAAATACGGATGGTACTGAGAGTAGAACCCAGTTGATAATTCTTAGGAACAGAGTACCGGAAGTATTGGAGGAGATCCACGACGGATCTGGACATTTTGGAGTGAATAAAACCCTTGAGAGAGTGCGCCAGATGTTGCAGAGTAGTGCAAGAAATGTGTGGTCTGCGCGAGAAGTAACGGGCCACATAGGAAAAGAAGAGCTCCAATGCGCCAATATAACGTTGGAAGTCCCTTTGAACGCATTGCGATTGACGTGGCCGGACCATTCCCAGAAACTGACGAGGGAAATAAATACATAGTGGTAGTAATGGACTACTTTACTAAGTGGGTTGAGGCCTACCCATTACCCAACCAGGAAGCCGTAACGGTCACTGGAGTTTTGGTAAAAGAATGCATTTGCCGATTTGGAGTACCGCGAGAGATATATTCCGACCAAGGAAGGAATTTCGAGTCTGCTCTGTTCCAAAATATCTGTAAGATATTAGGAATAAAGAAAACCAGAACTACTGCATTACATCCGCAGTCTGATGGCATGGTTGAACAGATTTTTCATTGTCCAGGCCATATCTCCTGAAATATTAAATATGCAAGAAAAAGCTAAATAGGAAACTTGTGTAATAAGACCTTGCCTATAAAATAGCGTTAACAGATGTTTTTCATGGCCTACTGATTTGGCGGAAATATATTTAACTTTGGTTTTTTAAATGGAACACCCTGTATGTTTTTACGGAATAAGATTCTACATCAATTTCTCTTTACTATTATGTAAAACAACTGGAGGTTTGCCTTTAATTTATGCTTAATAATGTAAAAAATAAAATTATATGAGACGGCTGTGATTTGCAATTATTTTATTATTTATACCTGTAGACAACTGCCAAGAAACAGACAGAAGTATTTATTAGTTAAAAAGGTGTTGTACTTCGTAATTACAAAAAAAAAGAATTTCACAAATAGTGAAAAGGTTGTTATGCTCTGTTGTTTTAACAAATCAAATAATAATTAAATAAAAACCATAAAACACTTCTTATAAACACTGGTATCAGATAATGAAGAATAAATTTTTGAAAAATTCATGGACTTCACTGGGATTTGAACCCAGGGCCTTCCCATTTCCGGTAGGATGCTCTACCAACTGAGCTACAAAGTCCCGTGACGTTCATGAATCTTTCACCTGTCTTTTGCCGTGTTTTGCAAGTATACTCTCTTTCGAGCATTGAATACTTGCTGACGACTTAGACACACTTGGTGGTTTTAGCGAACCACACCGCAGTAACTAACTGACACACTGTTTTTACACAGTAAAGTTATAACATTTAGAACCGCATGGCGATTCAACATTTTAATAATGAAGAATAAATTTTTGAAAAATTCATGGACTTCACTGGGATTTGAACCCAGGGCCTTCCCATTTCCGGTAGGATGCTCTACCAACTGAGCTACAAAGTCCCGTGACGTTCATGAATCTTTCACCTGTCTTTTGCCGTGTTTTGCAAGTATACTCTCTTTCGAGCATTGAATACTTGCTGACGACTTAGACACACTTGGTGGTTTTAGCGAACCACACCGCAGTAACTAACTGACACACTGTTTTTACACAGTAAAGTTATAACATTTAGAACCGCATGGCGATTCAACATTTTAATAATGAAGAATAAATTTTTGAAAAATTCATGGACTTCACTGGGATTTGAACCCAGGGCCTTCCCATTTCCGGTAGGATGCTCTACCAACTGAGCTACAAAGTCCCGTGACGTTCATGAATCTTTCACCTGTCTTTTGCCGTGTTTTGCAAGTATACTCTCTTTCGAGCATTGAATACTTGCTGACGACTTAGACACACTTGGTGGTTTTAGCGAACCACACCGCAGTAACTAACTGACACACTGTTTTTACACAGTAAAGTTATAACATTTAGAACCGCATGGCGATTCAACATTTTAATAATGAAGAATAAATTTTTGAAAAATTCATGGACTTCACTGGGATATGAACCCAGGGCCTTCCCATTTCCGGTAGGATGCTCTACCAACTGAGCTACAAAGTCCCGTGACGTTCATGAATCTTTCACCTGTCTTTTGCCGTGTTTTGCAAGTATACTCTCTTTCGAGCATTGAATACTTGCTGACGACTTAGACACACTTGGTGGTTTTAGCGAACCACACCGCAGTAACTAACTGACACACTGTTTTTACACAGTAAAGTTATAACATTTAGAACCGCATGGCGTTTCAACATTTTAATAATGAAGAATAAATTTTTGAAAAATTCATGGACTTCACTGGGATATTTATTCTTCATTATTAAAATGTTGAATCGCCATGCGGTTCTAAATGTTATAACTTTACTGTGTAAAAACAGTGTGTCAGTTAGTTACTGCGGTGTGGTTCGCTAAAACCACCAAGTGTGTCTAAGTCGTCAGCAAGTATTCAATGCTCGAAAGAGTATACTTGCAAAACACGGCAAAAGACAGGTGAAAGATTCATGAACGTCACGGGACTTTGTAGCTCAGTTGGTAGAGCATCCTACCGGAAATGGGAAGGCCCTGGGTTCAAATCCCAGTGAAGTCCATGAATTTTTCAAAAATTTATTCTTCATTATTAAAATGTTGAATCGCCATGCGGTTCTAAATGTTATAACTTTACTGTGTAAAAACAGTGTGTCAGTTAGTTACTGGTATCAGATTTATAAAAAAATAATAATTAACAATGAGAAAACACAGCCGACTTATATAATTTTATTTTTTGCATTATTAAACATAATTTTAAGGCAAACCATCATTTGTTATACATAATTGTAAATTGTTACACAAGTTTCCTATTTAGCTTTTTCTTGTATATTTAATATTTCAGGAGATATGGCCTGGACAATGAAAAATCAGACACCCTGTATATATATATATATATATATATATATATATATATATATATATATATATATATATATATATTCTGGATTTCGGGTTTAAAATAAATTTTTGCAGAACAGGATTAACTTTTATTTTCATCTCTAACAAAAAAAATAAAGTCCTATCATTCATCTGTAACAAATTCAGAAGTGGGATATAGATCAACGTGCTTGAAGACATTATGGCGCTGAGATCCCAGAGCGAACGATCCGCTAGCCTCGGACCGTACCAATTACCACCGATACCAGGTTCATATTCAACCTCCGTACCGCGTTAACAGTAATGATTCTCTGCGGGGCCTGCAACAATGTTCTGAACTCATGTTCCAATTGACAGAAAATGTCACAGCCATGAATAATAGAACGCACTCCATGACATCTAGTAAAAGCTCATCTAAGTTTGGCAAGAGCGTACCGCCTTTCGACCCAAGTATTCCAGAACATGTAATCGGTAAATGGATTGATAAAGTAGAACAACTGTGCGAAGTATACCACTGGGACGAACCTACAACCATATTCTTTGCTACTAGCAAGTTAACAGGAAATGCTCTACGTTGGTATGAGAGCCTAACTAATGTGAAATTAACGTGGGAAGAATGGAGGGTACAGTTAAAGGAAGCATTTCCCTCTAATCGTAGCTATTGCCAGCAATTGAAAGAGATGTTACGTCGTACATGGAAGCCTGCCGAGTGTATTACTCAATATTATTACGAAAAAATTGCTTTATTAAACGCTTCTAATATCACCGGTGCCGAAGCTATGTCATGCATAATAGAAGGATTAGAAGATAAAATTGTAGAGGCGGCAGCGTTAGCGGGTAATTATCGGAGACCAGAAGATCTGTTAGTATATCTAAGAACAGTTCGACCACGTTACTCTTCCCAATCCAATCGGCCTTTTAATAAACCGAGAAACTCTACTACCAATAATAAGTCTGGCCAGAATTTTGAGACGCGTAGACATGCAGATGTAGGACCGATTCGAGAGATTAAATGTTATCTTTGTGGAAACCGTGGCCATAAGTCACCTGAATGTAAGAGTTTTGCTTGTCCCCGCTTCGATAAACGTCCTCGACCAGAAGCTCGACAAGTACCACCGACTGCAACTACATCAACTTCTGGTAAGTCTATTTTCGTCATAAGCGAAAAACAGAACATGCAATCAAAATATTTCATGAACGTTTGGATAAATGGTGAACAAACTAGAGCTTTCATCGACTTGGGCGCAAATTTTATTACTTTGAGGCAGAATGAGGCTGATTCACTTCGCATACTTTATGATACCTGTAAGAGAAAAGAAATCCGGGGGTTTGGAAATGGGTTTACTTTCACTGTAGGAGAGGCTACAAAAGTTAATATTCGGGTTGATCAAGTAGAAGCAGCTGCAGATATATCGGTTGTGCCAAACTGCGTTCAGGAAATACCACTAATAATAGGACAACATTTTACGGAACAACCCCACTTACGGATTTTCAAGGACAATGATGTTACACGCCTATTCGACAATACTTCTATAGAACTTTCACATATCGAGGCGTTACCTGTAATGAAGGTTGTATGCTGGGCCAAGAACGCAACAACGCCAGACCATGCAGGGGATGTAGTCTGCCAGATGGACGGTCATGATGAGCTGTTTATTGAGTCCAGTGTACGAAGTCAAGAGAATCAGGAATGATGTATCCCAAGATGTATTGTTGCTCCAAATGTAAATGGTGAGTGCATAATCCCTGTTTTAAATCTCTCCAAGACAGATCTCGTTGTTAAGCCAAGGAAAGTATTTGCGAGAGGTACGAAATGTAGAGAAAACACGGATGAAACAGAAACAGTACAACCCTACCAATTTAAAATAGAAGAATTGAACCTAGGAAATGATCTAACATGTGAACAACGAGCACAGGTACTAGCACTAATAAAACGTTACACAGATGTATTTGCAACTTCCGTGAAAGATATTGGATGTACTACAGCAGCGAAAATGACTATCGAACTCAATGATGACAAGCCCATTGTTTATAGACCCTAAAGGACGCAGAGAGAAATCAACTGAAAAGTATGTTAGGTGATTTGCTAGACGCAAGAATTATCAGAGAGTCAAATTCACCGTTTTCATCACCTGTACTCCTGTTGTCCAACAAAAATGGGGAAAAACGACTGTGCATAGATTATAGGAGGTTAAATAAAGCAACTATAAAAGACCGTTATCCTTTACCCCGTATTGACGACTAGTTAGACCAGCTACAGGGAGCAAAATATTCAAGTCTAGATATGACCTCCGGATATTACCAGATACCTATGGCAGAAAAATCTAAGAATAAAATTTCGTTCATTACCCCAGATGGATAATTTGAATTTAACAGAGTCCCTTTTGGCCTTACAAATGCTCCAAGTGTATTCCAACGCATGATAAACAGAATTCTAGGAAAATTACGCGACTCCATAGCAATAGCTTATTTGGATGATGTTTTGTGTCCCGCATCAAATTTTGAGGAAGGAATGAAGAGATTAGAAACGCTTTTTCAGGTTTTTAAACAACATAATTTAACATTAAACCCAAAGAAATGTAATTTTTTTTTAATTCGTCGGTAAATTATTTAGGCTTTAAAATTAATAGTGAAAATTCACGCTATTAGAGGATTTAAAACACCACAGAATGTGCATGAAGTGAGACAATTTATAGGGTTGGCAAGCTTTTTCAGACAGTTTATTAATGTTTTTTCTATTATTGCAAAACCATTAACTCAATTGACTAAGAAAACTGAATCTTGGACATGGGAACAGGAACAAGAATAGGCTTTCGAACAACTTAAGCAAGAGCTTTGTTCCAGACTACTGCTCGCACTATACAATTTACATGCAGAGACGGAAGTACATACAGACGCTAATCAGAAAGGTCTAGGAGGAATACTACTACAAAGACAAAAATCTGGCAAATTGCAACCAGTGGCGTACTTCAGCCGTCAAACCAAACCCGCGGAAGTAAAATACCATTCGTTCGAGTTAGAGACACTGGCAGTCCTTGAAACTTTGAAAAAGTTTACAGTGTATCTTTTGGGGATCGAGTTCAAAGTAGCCACGGATTGCAACGCTCTTCGTATGGCAAGTTCAAAACGAGATTTGATACCTAGAATGGCACGTTGGTGGTTACAATTACAGGAATTTACATTCACGGTGGAGTATAGGCCTGGAACTCGTCTAGCTCACGTGGATGCCTTAAGTAGGAATCCAATTGAAGGGGAAGATACGTCGGAATCATCTCATATTTTAAAAATTGAAGTAGCGGATTGGGTTCTAGCCAGCCAGTTGTCGGATGAGAAGTTAAAACAAATCTTGGATATTTTATCGCAACCACCACGAACAGAATATGAAAAATCTATTTACAAGGACTATTGTTTGAAAGATGGAAGAATCTATAAAATAACCGCTAGCGGACATCAGTGGGTTGTACCAAAAGATATGAGACGAGAAATAGTGAAAGCAGCATACGATGATTTAGGGCATTTTGGACTACAGAAGACTTTGGAAAAGTTATGTGAGACTTACTGGTTTCCAAAGATGAGGCAATATGTAACGAAATACATAGATTTTTGCATACCTTGTTTGTATAACAAGAAATCTCGAGGTAAACAGGAAGGGTATTTACATCCTATAAAGAAGATCGCTGTTCCTTTCCACACTATACATATTGACCATCTAGGACAATTTGACAAGTCTACCGCAGGATATACATACTTAATCGTGGCAGTGGAAGCTTTTACAAAATTCACTATACTGAGAGCTGTCAAAAGTACGAAGACTAAATTGGTTTTAAACTTTCTTACTTTTATAATAGATTTCTTTGGTGTGTCTACCAGACTTATGTCAGATAGAGGAACGGCATTCACATGAAAAGAATTTAATAAATTATGCCATCATTATGGAATCGTTCATATTTAAAATGCAGTTGCTACACCGAGAGCGAATGGCCAGTGCAAAAGATTCAATGGAACCACACTTAGTGCTCTTTGTACCATGAATACTGCGGAACGATCGTGAGACAAGAAAGTTTCAGGAGTACAGTTTGCCATAAATAACACAGTTTGTTCAACTACGGGTAGAACTCCGAGTGAACTCTTATATGGGTATTGCCCTAGCGCACCATACGACTCCAAATTGACAAACGAAATTCCACCATCCCGGCCAATAATTGAGAATATACCACAAATTCGATGCGAAGTAGAACGGAAAATTGAAGAAGAAAAACAAAAACAAACTGAAATATTTAATAGAAAGAGAAAAGCACCGAAGAATTATAAGCAAGGGGACTAAGTTTTAATAAAGAAGCAATCAGTACAAACAGAAGGAAAAAGTAAAAAGTTGTTACCTACATATAGCGGCCCATTTAGAGTAGAAGACGTTTACCCAAACGATAGATATTTGGTACAGGAAATGCGGGGTTCCAAAAGAAGTCTACGGAAACAATATAAAAATGTTGTGGCAGTTGATAATATGAAACGATGGATTCCAAGTAAAGATCTATCTGGGAGGTCGGAAAGCGACACCCCAGCACAAGATGATGATACGTTAGGAGTACAAGATGTCCTCGAGGACAAGGACTAAGTCAGGTTGGCCGAAGGTTATAACTACTTTTATTTTATTTAATTCCCTTATTAATTTAGGAATGTATTTACTATTTTTTTTCTATTGTCTTACGTAAATGGTTACGGTACACTATTACTTCAACTCCGTAAGTTAATTTTAAATAGTTCCGTTTTGATACTGTAGTAGTAAACAACGTGAAGTGATTTCTTTGTGAATTCTTATTAAGAGAGCGTGTTGTGACAACAGGTAAGAGGGTTTTTATCTTATACTTAACGCGTAGTGTGAGCGGTTTTATTTTATGTTTAAAGCGTATTGTGAGATATTTTATTTAATGGTTAATGCGTAGTATAGAATAGTTTATTTAATAGTTAACGTATAATGGGAGATAGTATATTTGTGAGTTAACGCTTGGTTTGAGATGCTTTATTCGATGATCAACTCGTAGAGCGATATAGTGTCTGATACGTTTGGCGTGGATGGAGCCTCTTGAGTGTGTCTCGGGGTTGTCTGATATACGGAGCCTCTTGAGTGTGCCTCGGGGTTACCGGTGCGTTTGAATCCGTCGCGTATGGAGCCTCTGGAGTGTGTCTCGGGGTTACCTGAACATGGAGCCTCTTGAGTGTGTCTCGGGGTTGTATGACCGCGGATGGAGCCTCTTGAGTGTGTCTCGGGGTTGCCTTATATAATACGTTGTTTGAATCCGTCGCGGATGGAACCTCTTGAGTGTGTCTCGGGGTTGCCAGCTATATGGAGCCTCTTGAGTGTGTCTCGGGGTTACCGATACTTTGAACCCGTCGTGAGTGTGTCTCCGGGTTGTATGACCGCGGATGGAGCCTCTTGACTGTGTCTCGGGGTTGCCTGATATACGGAGCCTCTTGAGTGTCTCGGGGTTACCGATACGTTGTTTGAATCCGTCGCGGATGGAGCCTCTTGACTGTGTCTCGGGGTTGCCTGATATACTGAGCCTCTTGAGTGTGTCTTGGGGTTACCGATACGTATTAACTTCCTGGGTATGTTTCGGGGTTATAGATGGAAATTATCTATCTATTATGCTTATTTAATCCCCTAACGCACGGGTTGCTAATTAGTTTCGCCCGGGGTCCGTTTTGATAAATGAAATGACCATCGCGGTCCACACAAAATTTTATAAAAATATGTTTATTAAATAAATGTAATAATAGAAAAAACAGGTACTTTTTTGTACATATCAATGTGAAAAATGACATTTTTTATTGCGAACTATCTGCCTGAAATTTGGAGTGAAATTAGTGCAAGCTATTGACATTAAACCCTGGAGATGTTCATCAGTAAGTCGAGATCGAAATTTATTCTTAATGAAGTTCATCTTGGAAAACGCTGCTTCACAAATATATGTTGACCCAAACAAAGTAAGAAGTTTCAAAGCTAATTTTTGTAGTTCTGGATATTTATTACCACACACAAATTTTATCCAGAACTTTTCACAGGAAACTTCCGCATTTTTGTGTTTTAAAACTGTGTTTTCTTGGAATTCGATTATTTCCATCTGTAGGGCAGCTTTATCACTTTCGAAAACAATTGCAGCTTCGTTGCTCCATTCTCCATCAGGTTGCAGAGAATAAATGCTGCTGAGGATTTCTACAACATTCTCAATTTTCTTAAAATCTGCGAATCTGTTATTAAATTCCGATTTAAGATCCTTTAAGAACGTCTTGTATTTGCCGACGTCAATCTCGTTGTCACTGCTAATTATTTTATTTAAATTAGGGAAGTGTAAGCATTCATTACCAAGATCATTAATGAAGATATCGAGTTTTCGCGAAAAACTTTTTACTTCTGAAATGAGCTCCCATACAATCTTTCCCTTGCCTTGAAGTTTAAGGTTCAGGTCATTGATATGTTTAAAAATATCAGTCAAGAAAGCAATTGCGGCTACATTTTCTTTTTCGTTCAGAAAACTTAAGTAAACCTTAGCTGAAGTCTGATCACTGTTATTAAGATATGTCTTCAAGTGTTCTAAAATGCTGAAGAATCTTTCTAAAACGCAGCCTTTGCTTAACCATCTAACATTATTATGCAAAAGTAGATCATCATATTGTGCATCAACGTCTTTAAGGAATGATTTCAATTCACGATGTCGCAGTGATGATTTCGCACGAAGAAAATTTACTATTTTCATTACTTCTTGCATAATACGCTCAAAATTATTATTGAGTTTGCAGCAATACACAGTTTGGTGAATAATACAGTGGTAGGAAATCAAATTTTTATTACATCTCGCATTGCTACTCATCATGTGAACTAGTCCTTTTTTACTCCCAACCATTGCTGGGGCACCGTCAGTAGTTACCGCTAAAAGCTTTTTCAAGTCTACCTCATCTTTATCAAAATAATCCATCACTGCTTTGATCATATCTTCTCCTCGGGTTCTTCCTAATAGCGGCAAAAGAGCTGATATCTCCTCAACAAAAGTTTCATTCGTTTGGTCCAGGTAGCGTACAAAAATAATTAACTGTGCTGTATCAAGAATATCGCATGATTCATCCATAGCCAACGCGTAATAGTTTGCCTTATTTAGCTGCCGCTTCAGATCACAATGACTTTCTTCTGCCAAAACGTGTGTATTTCCGGTGCTAGTAGAAGCAGATAACGGAATCCGTCTTATCGTCTCAATAACATCCTTTTTGTTCTCAAATAAAGCATTACCCGCCTCCAGAAAGCATTCTTTAACTACGTCAGCATCAGTAAATGGCTTCATATGCTTAGCAAGAGTCCAAGAAATACGTAAAGAAGCCTCACCGCATTTTTCCTGCTCGGTCATTGAGCGATTTATGATCTGGATCGAAGACGAGTAACTTGATAGTAAACTTTCAATTTTAGACTTACGCAGATCACAACCCATTGGAAAGTTTTCGGCAAACGATTTGTGTTTGGTATCATAATGTCGTTTTATATTCAAACTTTTAATTAATGCTACTTTTTGGTTACAAATCAAGCACATTGGTACTGCTCCGGCAAGATTTGGAAGAGTAAAACAATATAAGTCAGTCCATTCTGGCAAAAACTGTCTATTTTCATTTTCAACTTTTCTTTTTTCGGTTCCATAGTAATGAAACTCGCTCTTGTATACGGATATGAACTTAAACTCGGGTAAGTAAACAAGCAAACATAATATTTGAAGCACGTGGGCAGTCCGACTTCCGTCACACAAAATTAAAACAAAACACTGATCCCCGGCGACCGGCGCAGTGCGATCGCGTGATTTCCCCTGCCCCCGCGACGCTCCGCGCACTTCACCACCGCGACGATCAACGCTTTTGCAGTCCGCGAACTCTGTCTCGCTCATTACTTCGCGCGGCAGTTTTCGAATTGATGTTAACAAAGACGACAAGGATACTTTTAATTTTTATCAAATTATGTACACTGTAGTGCAAGTTGCTGTGTTCTCGCGGTTCGCACAAAATGGGTCGGCGGTACGCCATTTGAGGACCCCTGCCCTAACGGATGCGCATAAATATTGTATAATAATGTTTTATGTTCAGATAAACCACTCACTGAGTTAATTTACTCATAGTTTTTTCTTTTCAGGAGCTTAATTTTGAAACCTAACCCAGGTGTTATCTGCCCTGCTGACAGTCCCTGCCACATTGATTATATATATATATATATATATATATATATATATATATATATATATATATATATTCTGTATTTTGGGTTTAAAATAAATTTTTGCAGAACAGGATCAACTTTTATTTTCATCTCTAACAAAAAAAATAAAGCCCTATCAACTCATCTCCAACAATACAATATTAATAGAAAAGCTTCAAAACAATATCAAAATAATTTAATTGCGGTGACAACAAATTTTGACAGTTACTAAGGAAACGTGAATAAACAAATTACAAGTATTACGTGACTGTTGTAATTTTGACAGTAAAAAACATTACTAAAAATAACAATTCCAAATTCAAACAAAAGAGTGTTTTATTCCGAAATGGTTCGTTTCCGGACATGGGTATATTAGGATTATTTTCTTGTTTTGGTTTGATTAATTCATTTTCCAAATTTGGTCCCCTATTTTTCGAACACCCTGTATATATATTGTAATACCTATCCTTTCAAGGAGAGGGTCGCAAACTGGTAGTAGTGGTTCTGTAAGAGTGTTACAAGTTGTAGTAATGGAATTTATTGAAAGGACGTGCTACAGTTTGATGGCGCCAATCTACTTCGAAAGAGGTGATACACATGCGGCTTCTTCTGAGGCCCCCCGAACAGGCAACAAAAACAACAACAACTACCCTCATACGTTGTTTGCATGTTTAAAATGTTGTTTAGTTACGATGACTATGACGAAAAAGTGTCTCTAAATGAATAAAATTCGTTTAAAGACGATTACTAATGATAAACACTGTTTATATTTAAACAGGCATTATACAAGGGGTCCCTGAATAGAAAAATGAACAAAATGAAAATTAAACAGTTTTTAAGTAAAACATTGTTTATATTTTTGTTTCTGAATAGACGTTTTATTGTATGTCGACATTGTGTTTTCGAAAGAATTACACCGTGTGTTTTTTTTTAGACCAATGTGGGATTATGAATATAAGAAAAAAATACATCGATGTTGTTATGCTCGGTTTAAAAAGTGGTTCGGATCTACAATTTTTTGATAAATATAAAATATATTTTCATTTTTGAGGAACGTTAAATTTAAAATTATTGTGGTAAGTATCTTCATTCATTTTTACATATAATATGGTTTTAAAATAAAATGTTATATTTAATGTTAAAATTATTTATTTATGTAGAAATGGAGTTACTTTGAGAAGAAATTCTCGACAAAACTTTTCCAGTTTCATCCAGTATCACATGAATATGAAATTGAAATTAAATGTAATTCCACAGGTATACTTATGTAACCCAAACCTCGTAATATGAACGTAGTAGAACAAAAATTAACATTCAAGCTAATGTAGAAATTGTATTGTCACTATATTATATGAAGAGAAAGAAAACTACTGGAATTCAGTCAATGGGATAAAATTATATTTCCTCTCCTACCGGTTTCGACCCCACATGGGTCTTCCTCAGGGACTATTGATTTATAATATTGTTAGTTTACATGTAATTTACAGGTAGGTTCTTTACTTACGTGAAAGTCATTTTATACATTATTAATGTGTTGTAAATACATTTGTCGAAAATTGTAACAAAACAGTTAAAAATCAAATCGTGATGTTTAATAAACTCACGAGTCATACATATGTAAAGCTTTTTTATAAATGCAAATACTAAATGTAGAGTCATTTAATAATTTTATTTTTCACAAAAAACGTGGTTTCGTGCACCTACAGTAAAAACCAGCTAAGCATTGTAACAAAAATATACTTATGTAATTAAGCCATATTAAGGATAGTTATAATTTGATATATTTAGGGAACACAACAATTATCAAAATGGTTTAAAAATAAAATCTAGTTGTATTAAATTTATTATTTTATTTATTTATTTTTTATTAATTTCTAATTTTTTAGTACATTTGGGGAACCTGTATGGGATCCTCCTTATCCCCCGTCATAGCAAACCTAGTGATGGTTGAACTTCTTGAGCAAGTTATTCCAGAATTAAATTTTAAAGTGCCATTTGTAAAAAAATACGTAGACGATCTGATACTAGCAATTCCCGCAGATCAACTGGATAAAACAATTAGAATTTTTAATAGTTACAACAGTCATCTTCAATTTACGGCAGAAGTAGAACAAGAAGGTAAGATACCTTTCCTGGACATCACACTCCTCCACCAAGACAACGGTTTTATTCTCACACAATGGTACAAAAAACCAACTGCTAGCACTAGATATCTTCATTATTTTTCACAACATCCCACTTCACAAAAAATAAACATGGCAACTAACCTCATACACAGATCCATGAACTTAACCTCGTTTGAATTACAAAACGAAACTATTAATGAGGTTAAGGGGTTGTTACGAACAAACAAATATCCACATGGTATAATAAACAGTATATATAACAATTCCAAAAAAAAATAAAAACAATAATAACCAACAAATTACAAACAATACAATAACTTCTCAGAATAACGTAAACACAATACAACCAGAAATAAACAATCTACCTTACCAACTTACGCATCATACATATATATAGATGGCGTCGCTTCAAAATTTTCAAAACTATTAAAAACACATTTAAACGTTCAACTAGGATACAAAACTATTAAAAACATTGGTCGTACATTCAGACAATTAAAATCAAAAATTAACAAAAATTCAAGATCAAATGTAGTCTATAAAATCCCATGCAACAATTGCGAAGCTCAATACACTGGGCAAACTAAAAGATACCTGGAAACTAGACTCAACGAACACAAACGAAATTGCATGAGAGACAGTAAAAATCCCGGGAATTGTGCGCTAGTAGAACATAGCAAATCTAAAAATCACACTTTCGATTTTGAAAACACTAAAATATTAACAACAGAAACAAATCTTAATAAACGCCTCACGTTAGAAATGCTTCACATTAATAACGATGATAAAAATATAAATTTAAGATCAGACACAATGTATTTAAGTAAAATATATAACAACATTTTAAAATATAAATATAAAAATAATAAATAAAACAACTGATAAAACTAAAAAATTAAAAATTAATAAAAAATAAATAAATAAAATAATAAATTTAATACAACTAGATTTTATTTTTAAACCATTTTGATAATTGTTGTATTCCCTAAATATATCAAATTATACCTATCTTCAGTTAACTCAACTATCCTTAATATGGCTTAATTACACAAGTATATTTTTGTTACAATGCTTAGCTGGTTTTTACTGTAGGTGCACGAAACCACGTTTTTTGTGAAAAATAAATTTATTAAATGACTCTACATTTAGTATATGCATTTATAAAAAAGCTTTACATATGTTTGACTCGTGAGTTTATGAAACATCACGATTTGATTTTTAACTGTTTTGTTACAATTTTCGACAAATGTATTTACAACACATTAATAATGTATAAAATGACTTTCACGTAAGTAAAGAACCTACCTGTAAATTACATGTAAACTAACAATATTATAAATCAATAGTCCCTGAGGAAATCCCATGTGGGGTCGAAACCGGTAGGAGAGGAAATAAAATTTTATCCCATTGACTGAATTCCAGTAGTTTTCTTTCCCTTTATCAATTGACCAGTCAAGAAAAATCCGTCTACCACTATATTATATATTATATATTATTGTACATTCAGTGACAATTGTTATACATGTAGGTTTAAGACTTTTAAAATACACATATATTTAATATAAAGATAAACCATTTGAACTTTATTTTTCATTCCCCAGAATATAGTTACTTGTATCAGCGTACTATAAACCAGCCAAAATGTTCGAAGATAAAATATATGTAATATTCCTCCTGCTAATTCGGTTAGGAGTCCAGCGAAATCATCATGATACCGACGTATATACCAGTGCCATAGCTAGGAGGGGGCAAAGGGGAACATCTGTCCCTGGGCGCAGTATCTTGAATGAATTTCAGAATAAAATGTTTTCCATTATAATACATTTAAATACCTACAAAAATTTTGAAAAAAAATTGCATATATACTTTAATTTTATATTTTTTAATTTAGTAACAATGTATGTTATAATATTTTCAACTATAAAAGTTTTCTGAAAAATAAAATTCAACTCAACAAAAGAAAATAAGCAAGGAACAACTAAATTCAAGAAATCGTGTTACAGTCACCATCATTTAAGAGGTAACTTTTTGGTCATATCGTTGATTGAAAAGTATACTTTTCAATCAACGGTCATATATAGAAACATTTTGGGACTCGATAATTAATTAAATGACTTACTTATATGTAGCCAAGAGAGGGGGCGAAAATTGACTTTGGGCGCTGGTAAATAAGTTTGCTTCTTACAAGCTACCAAAGTTGCTATTTAATTGGTCCGTGCTACTGCGTGTCTTATAATCGATTTCCATATAGACGTAACACTTGCGCACAACGAGTCAGGCACCCAGGTAGCCAGAAAGAGATATTTTTTGTTTCACTTTCATCGTGATCTTTCCACTTACAGACATTAGCAATATAGGAGTATTAGATACATTATGGTATGGTCTTCGATAGCCATTATTGTAGAACTTATAGGTTATCTAAGCGTCACTTTATGATAGATCGTGCGTAAAATACGCCGATTGCACAGTTAGAGAAATTTGATTTTTGAAATTATATTCTACATAATATAAAAGATAAAATTAATTATAACTGATTTGAAACATTATTATTAATAAAAAAGTAAACAAGAAATAGTATCATTTAATTAATATGAAATATACTATTATGCATTTTGATTTAAAATTAACAAAATTTCATTACAGCTTATACTTATGTTAAAAGTTGGGAATGGTCAAAACTTATCTAAGAAACATTGATTTACTTCGCTAACTATAAAAACTATTTGGAGTCTAAGGTTAAATTACAATTAAAATTAATAAAAACACCCCTTAACCTTAAAATTAGAATAAAACACTATATACGTATTTCGAGAACTAATTTTAAGGTTAAGGGGTATTTTTATTAATTTTAATTCGCTAACTATCATGCGTTTTTCAACACTGTACCCGTTCAAGCTCTCGCCTTATTAATAAAAAATATTTGATAAGTAACGATATTCTAATTATCCTTACCTCTATGAATGGGGCAGGTAGACTCACATGCGTTCCGATTAGTAAATTGGTTACCATTACCCTCACACCCGGAGAAATAGAATGGCATGCACCGGTTCTCAGCTGCGTCGAAGTACCAGCGTGGTTCCTTTTCCGTACAGTTACCTTGCGCTCGTGGTAAAGTGCAAACATCTAACAAAACCTCATATAGTTTTAATTTCATTCGGGTAATGATCACATTATATGTGATATTACATTTAGAATTTAAATTTTTTTTTTATAATTTTATCTTAAAATAATATTTTCGATGGCCCATTTTTCAGGACTACGGTTGTAGTCTAATTTAGGACTGGTCTAAAACCATGGGGTTTCCATTATTTTAAATATACTCATTTGAAAATAAAAATATTATTTAAAAAACTTCATAGTTTACAAGAAATAAATTATTTTTATTGACGTAACCATCATAATGGGGAAGTTTAGCGTGGTTGAAATTACATGTGAAATATCTTTTAGTCGTAAGTATATGAATAATTATAACTTAAAATGTAATTGAAAGTTAAAATTTTGTTGCCAATTATTTATAATTAATGATTTTTCTTCGAGCCACACTGACGTCACAAGTGAGTTATGCGCTTGCGCAGA
Organism: Stenolophus ochropezus; assembly: GCA_035578165.1. Taxonomy (NCBI): domain Eukaryota; kingdom Metazoa; phylum Arthropoda; class Insecta; order Coleoptera; family Carabidae; genus Stenolophus; species Stenolophus ochropezus. Next base: position 29,526,033 of record JAQOWZ010000017.1, read on the forward strand.
AAGGAAGGTGAAACCTGAGTTGGTTGTATTTTGAGGCATTAGACCACACGCTTCTCTGTTGCCATGGGAACCTAGCGCGCGCTGGTTAAGATAGACGATACGTTCTCTGCAAGCCACACTGACGTCATTTTCGTATAAAATTTCATTTTTTGAGAAATCTAGGCATCTTTGGGTGAAATAAAATGTAGAATATCACTTTTGAGAGCAATCTTGACAAAATAAATAAATAAAAAATACGCTAAACTTCCCCATTGAATTGAAAGACAGAGAAATAAAATAATAGGTAAACATATGTAGTTACACAAACAAACCGCTTAAATCAAATATCATAAGATCATGTACTTTAATTTTTCTGCATGCATATTTCTAAAATAAAAGACCAATACAAAATCGTCTTGAATTGTAGTTTTCCTGTGATCGCGAAAGCATGATATCATGTTCTTTTGTGTGAGTGATGCTATGTCACAGAGCATACTTCCTTTTTAATATTCAAAATTTAGTTGCAAGTAGATAACATTTTGTACTAATTTTTATTTCATTGTACTTTTTTTCCCATAAAATTTATCATCATGGAAAACTCCATTTAATAATATTTTTTATATAAGACAATATTTTTAGTGAGTCGATAATTTAATTTTGCCGCCATGTAATTTTTTCCTATAGTAATTTAAAAAATAAATAAATAACTAGATTAAAAATAAAAAATTTGTATAAGAACAATGTGTGGATTGATGAACGAATATAAACCTTCTGGAGTTCAGTCACTTTATTAGGATTTACTACGTCTCTTACCGGTTTCGACCCCTCCTGGGAAACCGGTAGGACACGTAGTAAATCCTAATAAAGTGACTGAACTCCAGAAGGTTTATATTCGTTCATACATCCACCAGTCAAGAAGTTCCCATTCCTAATGTGTGGATTGTTATAGAATTTGTTTAATAACAAGTTCCTCCATTTTATCGAAATTAATAAAATAGTTTATATATATATATATATATATATATATATATATATATATATATATATTATATAGATACTATTATAATATAATTATTATAATAGTATCTATTTTGACATTTGTTTAGTTCGAAAATCACATGATTTTACTCGACAAAATAACGTCATCGATCCTCCTTTCCCCCTGACGATTTCAACGACACACTTACGATTAATGACGCGAGGATAAATTTGTGGAAACCGACTTTAATATTGTATCTGTCCTTGTAATTAAAATGTTACTTGTTCCACTATTTTTAATTATCAAAACAAAAACAAAGAACACTTCAAAATTTACTATAGAATATTTTTTTTATCGGACGAAAATTTAACATTTTTCCGATATGACTTTGAAAAAGAAGTGCACTAAGGCCTTCGCGCATCAACGTGGCACAGAGAAAGCGGGAATAGGAGCGAACGCGATGCGAGACGAAAATACGTTGTGGGATAACGTGGTATGTACACTTTACGCTTAAATAACTGCGTTCCGAATTCATTTCGTTGCATGTTATGTTGATCAAATTCAAAATTTCATCGAAACACTCCCTGGTTATTGAAAAATAAATATAATATCTCTTCTCATCTTGTCTCAGTTGTATAAAATTCTATATAAAGATATCGAGTTTGCTTAATTTCATTCATCCATTTTCTTTTCTTTATGCTGTAAACAAATATATTCCAAGTGCCCTTACTTAAATGAAACTGTTTAAAACGAAAATTATTATACACGTATTTTTCTTCTTCTTCTAATAGTGCCAATAATAAGAGAACTTTGAATTAAAACTCGAATCCCGCAAACGCTTCACTGTAATCATACAGTAATTTCTCGCTCCCGTACGTTCCCGTGTCGCGTACGCTCGCGTTCCCGCTTTCACTGTGCAGCATTGGTGTGCGAAGAACTTAATTCCAGTATTTTTGTATAGTTGCTAGGCTACGAAAAATAACAGTCTGGGAATATTTTTTCCAGCCGGTGTCAAAGCATTTTCTTACAGTAAGCAGCCCATTGTTTTTCATAAATAAAAATATAATCATATTTATTTCATTATTATTAAATATAAACCGACCGAAACCAAAAATTATTTGTGTACCACGTACGAAAAGTGATTTCCCAGACTCCTACGGGGCTCGTTCCGCAAATTTCCACCATCGTCCGATAATATATCACTGTTTCAACTAGATACATAATATACTATTTTATAAAAAAAATTTGAGATACAAATTTTGTTGCATATCATGTTGTAGAAGCGAATAAAACCAAAAGAGAAGTAAATTAAGTATATTTAAGAAGTTCTAATAATTTAAATTACTTTACCTTTCTTTCTTCCTGGCTGTAGACATTGTTGCTTGCATGCCATTTCAGTGATGAAATTATTATTATTTCCTTGGCACCCCCCATACGTGAATTGTTCACAACTATTTGATCCTTTGCTAAAGAACCATCTTCCATAATTCCCTCTACACGGCCCCTCCTCTCTCGGCTGTTCACACGCGTCTCCACTCGTGTCCACTACACAAAGGTTTTGGCACTCTTCTTTCGTTTCAAATCTATTAGCATTACCCAAACACCCGCCCCAGTAAAATTGAGCGCATTGTTTGCGTTCCCTATCGTAGTACCAACTTAGGTAACTTCCATCGCAAGCTCCTTTTATTTTGGGAAGCTGACAAATTTCTTTTCCTTGTGGTTCAATGCAAACAGCCTTGCATTCTTCAAGAGACATGAATCGATTAGCATTTCCTTCGCAACCGCCGTACCAGAAATGAGAACAACCACCGTATTCAATATCGAAAAACCATTTAACAGTATAATTATTACAAGAGCCTCTATCTTTAGTCAGAACACAAACTTCTTGTTTATTTTCAGGAATATGATCGCATCCCTGGAAGTTTTCTCCCTGCGCTTCACTTCTTCCATCAGGACAACATCCAAATTTGGATGAAGAACAATCACAACCTTCCCTATTTGGTCCTTGAGCAGGGGTTTGGTCATCTAAACAACAACCAAATTCTGTTGTGCCACATCCACATCCTTGATTTCGCGGTCCTTTGGCGAATGTAATACCATCTGGACAACAACCAAACTGGAATGTATGACACGCACAGCCTAGATAGTTTGGACCGGCAGCTGGTGTATATCTGTCGGGACAGCATCCGTGAGAAGTGTGTTGGCAGCCGCATCCTTCATTATCATGCCCTCTAGCTGCGGTTTGGTTATCTGGACAACAACCATAAGGGCTATATTGACACCCACAGCCTTCTAGGTTTGGACCTCGGGCTGAGACGATGTTATCAGGACAACAGCCATAAGGATGAATAAGACAACATCCTTCTCGGTTTGGACCATGTGCAGCAGTGACTCTGTCGGGACAGCAGCCGAATTGTTCATCTTCGCATCCCAAACGACAACCGGAATATGAAGGACCCAAAGCTGGAGACACGCCGTCAGGGCAACAACCAAAGTAAGAAGCCGTACAATTTTCTCTATTAATAACGTCACAACCCTTGAAATGTTCACCTTGCGCTGCTATCCGACCATCAGAGCAACAACCATAAATAGAAGTGGTACAATTTTCTTTAACTGAATCTGTTACTTTTCCAGGGCATCCCTGATTGTTTTTGCCGTGTGCCGGAGTAATACCATCCGGGCAACAACCAAACTTGGATTTATCACAACATCCTTTTTTGTTCGGACCAGAAGCAATAGTAATGTTATCTTCACAGCATCCAAATTTTGATTTGACACAATTTGTTTCGCAACCTTCATTATCATTTCCTTGGGCTGGTGTTTTTCTATCAGGACAACAGCCGAACAATGTTTCAGTGCATTTACTTTGCGGACAACCTTCAAAGTCAGGACTACTGGCAGGAGTTTGACATCCTTTTTGGAATTGATCTTTTGCAGGAGTGACCAAATCGTAGCAACAACCAAACGGAGAATCTTCACCATCACTGATACCTTGAATAAATAAATATATGAGTGAAACATATTAAACGTGCTAATTTAGTTCTACAAGTGTTCATTTTAAAAGGTTCACTGTTGCTATTTCGAGTGTGCGTTATATTAGCAAAAAATTTCTATTGTACGAAACTATTTTACGAAGCATATTGTGTTTCAAACTGTGGTTCTGAATATATTGGAACCAACTTTGTTATTTTAAATTGAACTATACCGTGTGTTCCAAAAATGTATCGTCACAGGAATTTATTATGGGAAAATAGGTTTTAGTAAATAAAACTGTCCCGCTAACAACTAAGTAACCCTATTGTACAAGACAATACTACGTGTATTCTCCTGCATGTTATTTAATAGAGATTACTACATTTTATTATTGTAATTCAACGAAATTTACAAAAACTGAATTATTTTTTTACCTGATATTTTTATGTTGCTCTACATGCTAAATGACAGATGTCATTTCAAGGCCATGAGGTTAAAACTAGGGCCTAGTAAATCGTCAAATTTTTTTCTAAATTCGTAAATTCATTTTTCCCGTACTTCTGTTTTATTTTGATCGCACTGTCTTTCCAATCTTGCTTCTATTTTTCCCCTTCATTGTTATTGTGTGTAATTGTGACATCTAGATACACGAGCTATTCACTACCTCAAAAAGGTAGTTTTTTTAAGTTTGTTAGTATGCAAAAATAATCCAATCCGTCCTCTTTTACACGCATATATTTTGTCTCAGCTTCGTTAATTTGCAATCCCATCGAGGCAGTTGTTTTTATTATTCTTTAAAATATCTGTTTCATTTTTACCTCCCGCCTATCAATATGCAGATAAGGGAGGTATTGTTTTTGGTCAAATTTCTCGAGTGTGAGTTTTCAACATATGAGCACGAATTAGGGTCTCTAGAAAAAGATTTTAGTATTTTTACCGTGATGTCTGTATGTCCGTGTGTGCGTGTGTGTGTGCGTGTGTGTGTGCGTGTGTGTGTCTGTGTGCCTGTGACGATATTTCGTCCACGATAACTCCAACACGATACATGTAAAAAATATAATATTTGGTATTTAAGACTTATATTCAAATATGATGAACTGATTAGATTTTGACTACAATTGGTTAACCAGAAGTAGTACTTTACTTGAAGCTTTAAACCGTTTTTCCTTAAAAGTACCTCTAAATACCATTTTTTTTCGCAAATTTCGTTATTATAAATACAAAGATTTTTTAAATTTTCTACCGATCTGCATAATTACGTTTATATATGACTTCTAGCTAGATAGAAAAAAATTATAATAATTTTACATATTTTTAGGCTGAGGAATTTCGATAAAAACAGATGAGTTATTCATATGTTCACAAAATTTGACATATGATGTCAAATTTGATGTAAGTAAGTGTAAAAGATAAAATAAGTAAAAAATAAAGAAATTTTATTGTAAAATTTAAAAAATGGAAGAAATATATTAGGAATGTATTTGCATGCTTGAATCAAAGTAAGTTCAGTTCCGGTTTTAGTAATGTCAAAAATAGCTTCATATTGGTCATACAAAATTTATGAAGGAAATTTTAGGTATGAAATGAATTAAAAATATTCCGAACTGCAATAACAAACTAATTTTAAAACTACAAATTAAATGTATTGAAAAACTTATATAGAATATATTACTACAGTGGCGGGAGGTATTGTGTTGGACACACCAGATTTTTTGTGTAGTTCTTGTTACTAGTACAATGTCATCAGCGTACGCTAGTACTTGGTGTTTTTTATATATATCATGTGACGTCGTTGCGTCGCCAGTCCCTACCGTTCTTGAAAACGTGTGACGGACTACGGCGTTACCTTCGCGTCACAGAATATAAAATACGTCGTCACAGCCTACAAAACAATAACTCATGCAAAAGCACAATAATTGGTCGACAGGCACGGTATAATAAAATATACAAACGCTGTCGCACTATTCGTTGCCAAATCTTGGGCGCCACTCTACGTAACGGTAGAGACGTCTAACTCGCAAGCTTCTAGTGACGACGGCCACGGACGTCTCAATGGAGAAAAATGTCCAATGTGCGGATTCCAACATTGGTTGTGGTCGCTCGCTTGAACACAACATCACGGAACGACTTTCCAAAAAAGACAGTAAAAAGACGTAAATAAAAGCATAAATAAATTTCGGATAAAAATCGGTTATTCTTACAACCTGCGTTGTTAGCTTACCCACGTGCACGCGATGCGAGGGCGAGGTAAAAACGAACGCAAAACCAAATTCAGCAGAACTATCCTTGATTAGTCCTGGCGGTGACCGATGGACAAGCCGAATCCTGTTCCGCGGCTCACGAAGCAAAATGACGGATTTGAGGATTCTTTCTTCGCCGAAATTCATCCAAAATTATCTCGATAGTGGTAGGATAGGAAAACAAATGAAAATAATTCAAATAAAAATCTCTGCTTCACAACTTTTATTTTTTACATCTTTATTTGGCCAAAAACTCACTCAAAAAAGCCACGAGTCGGTCAACGACCGCGCTTTTATCAAAATGTTCACCCCCTTCCCCTTGTACCCATCATCAGAGGTGAACATAGTCACAAAACAATTACAAATATCATATATAAATATAAATAAATAACATTTAACATTAATACGATACAAACAGTAATAAAAACACTTACTATTGCCTTAAGTCACTAAACGAGTTAATTTCACCGCATGAAATTAACTGAACGAGTAACTTGACTACAACCCAAACACATGTTCGATGGTTATGTTTTTCAAAACTCCACTTTCACAAAAACCACTACGATGTGTTTGGCACTACACTAAGTAGAACCATGTCTTTCATCTCATGGTGTTCGAATCAAGAAAATCGAAGTAATGGTTTGTAGAACAACTTCACAAAAACACAATGTAAACAAATAAAACTCCATGTTGTTCGGCCATTACTAGACATGCGCGCGCTGGCCTTGCGCGGTTGCTTGATTCGAATGCAAAATCTAGGCAATAGTATTAAAATATTTGGAAGGTAGAGCTTCGGTAAATATGATAACACATTTACGTTCAAAAATACTGTCAAAATAAAACTGCATCGTGACGCTTCGTCACAATCAGTCCTGTGGTATGTATCGCTACTGCTTTCCATAGTTGTGGTATCTTTTCTTCTTTTCATACTTCTTTCATTAAAACATGAATTTCGGATTGAAGTCTTTCTCCCCCTTCCTTAATAATTTCTGCCGTGATTCCATTCTCTCCAGAGCTTTTATTATATTTTGTTTCATTTATAACTCTCTGAATTTCTTCTCTGGTTGGGGCCTGTATTGAATCCTCTCTTCCCTTTACTGTTTTATTTAATACCGGGGTATCTGGCTCTGTATTTTATGTTAAATAGTTCTTTACTAAATCTACATTCTTGTCCACACAATACACAGCTTTTCTTCTAAATCCATCTTTGTTATTTTTTATTATCTGGTAAAAATTTGTTATGTGATAATATCTGTAGTTTTCTTCTAATTTCATAAGCTTATTTTCCATATATTTTTGTTTTTTTTTTGTCTGCAAATTCTTTTAATAATAATAATAATTTATTTATTTCCACTGACCAGTCGATACAGCTGATATTGGATCGTCAAAATATAAGTATACATACAACAATAAAAAAGTTATACATATACACTATACATATTACATACTCGTATATATCATAAGAAATATTATACAGTGTCACTGAAATATTCATTTAAGCTGTAATAACAGACTTAGTCTACTTTTATGTATTATAATTTTTTCTTTTCCTCTAGTACTATAGTTATGGATGTCTTTATAGGCTGTTATTTTATATTGATTTTTCTTAATGAACAAGAGAATTTTATAAAGGTAAATACTGGTTAAAGCTAGAATTTGATTTTCTCTAAAAATATCTCTGCAGGATTCTCTATATTTTAAGGAAAATATATTTCTTACTGCTAATTTCTGAAATCTGAAAACTCGGATAGCCCAAGGAGAAGCGCCCCAAAAAATACTCGTAATACCATAACATAATAAATAGAACTTTGGGTAGTAAAATATCTTTGTGGTATTTACATCAGTAACTGATTTTAGACGTTTAATCAAATAACATAAGGACGAAAACATATTACATAAATTAGCAATATGAGGTTCCCAATTAAGATTTTCGTATATAGGTAAACCCAATAGTTTAGTTTGTGTAACTTGTGGTAATGATTTATTATTACATTTTATGAGTAAACTTTTGGTTTACGATCGTTTCATTGTTGTGAATTCTACAAAAACAGTTTTATCTATATTCAAAAAAAGATTTATTGATACGAACCATTGTAACAAAATATTAATTATTTGAGATATTTCATTCTGTTAATGTTTATTCTCATTACAAGTTAAGAGAAGAGAGTTTATAGTTCCTTTTCTCTTCTGACAATGTATTTTCATTTTCGTTGTTATATTTTTGATTTAGACTATTGTTTGTTTTTATTTTCTTTGTTAATGTAATTCTAAATCATCATCGTACCACTATTTCTCCTTTTTTCTTTCGTTGTTATTTCTCTCGCAGTACTAACTATTGCTTGTTCTATTTGCTCCCATTTCTTATGTCTTTACAATATTTACTATTTTTTATTTTTTCATTTATTGCCTTCCTAAACTTTTGTTTTTCTATTTCGTTTTGTGTTATTTTGATTCTAACATTTTCTTTTTGACCGATTTTTTTATTGTTTTTAGGAATAACTTGTTTTAATTTTATACGTACCAATAAATTGTGTGACTACTGTTGCTCTTTTTCTACTTTTCATATCTTTCACTATACTCATATGCTTCTTTTCAATTAAAATGTGATCTATTTCATTGTATACGTTCCTTCCTGGCATTTTTCATGTACCTTTGTAAATTTCTTTTCTCATGACGGCAGCAAACTCTATTAATAATTTTCCATCTTCGTTTGTGTTTACTGTGTCCTCCAGTGTAATGCCTGTATTTCTCTTCTTTGCCAATTTTTGCGTTTAAATCGCCTATTATAATTTTTATGTCATACCTTGATATCGTATTAAATATTTTATTTTAATTCTTTATACTAATTTTTTTTAATATCTTTCATAGGCCTTATTCGTAGGGGAGTGTACATTTAACATAGTTATTTTTCTGTACTAGCCTCTGATTCTAATTTTACCAATTCTTTCTGTTATAGATTCAAATTATATAATCATCATCAATGGCTCAACATTCCTATGTGGAACAAGGCCTCAAGTACCTGAAGTACTTGTTTCGTGACATGTTTTACTTGCATTTTAGAGATGCAGGTTGTCAGCCTACAGTCTCTGCATGGCCAGCACACACCGAGCCGTTGTGCGGCAACCCATCCAATTGGACAGAGCGGGCTATGTTGCTTATCTACACGATCAGATAAGACACGCCACGACCACACAACCGTACTGGCTGACAGTATATAATCTTTCATTTTTTTGTTAATCATAAAGCCAACCTCTAAATGTTTTGTTTCCCACCCACTATTAAAAACGATATATTTATCTAGTTCATACATTTTATTTCCTTTTTGTTTTGTTTCCTTTATGGCTGTTATATCCATTTTATAGTTACGTAATACTTCTTCTAAGTTTTTTTAAAAAAAATTAATACTGTGTAACGCCAGCATCTACATAGCGCGAAGCCGACGTTGCTAACTGACTGTCCGGCTAGTCTCGGAACACATAGGGTCGCGTCGGGCCCCGATCCCACTACTAGCGCTGTCCCCCACTCCGTAGCTGCGGCTATATAAGCCCGGATACTAGTCTGAGCCTTCCTCACCCGAGGCGTGTTGAACCTTCCTAACATACGGCGTGCTGAGCCGTTCTGACTCGAGCTTCTCCGCATACGGCGTGCTGAGCCGTTCCTCAAGGCGTGTTGAGCCGTACCCGAGGCGTGTTGAGCCGTACCCGAGGCGTGTTGAGCCATCCTCACCCGAGGCGTGTTGAGCCTTCCTGACCGAGGCGTGTTGAGCCGTACCCGAGGCGTGTTGAGCCTTCCTCAAGGCGTGTTGAGCCTTCCTCAAGGCGTGTTGAGCCTTCCTAACATACGGCGTGCTGAGCCGTTCTTACCCGAGGCGTGTTGAGCCTGTTCCGCATACGGCGTGCAGAGCCGTTCCTCAAGGCGTGTTGAGCCATCCTTACCAAAGGCGTGCTGATCCGAACGTTCCCTCACTATCTACTCCACCGGTGATACCGCGTCGGCCCCGAGTCAACGCGTGGGAACCGTATCGCGTTCGTCAACACCCGAGTACAGCACGGCAAGGTGCGCCATTAGCTCTATCGCGAACGCGTACTATCGTATCCGGGACCGTAACCGCCGCCTCGCCATAACACGGTGTCTGCTTTGTTACAGGTTGCCCTAGCCCGGAGAACTGGCTTCGGCGGCCGCCAAACGCTAAACAGCCATCCTCATTCTCGTTCTTTATATATTGTTATACAATAAATTGTATTTATTTTCAGTCATATAGAATATATAATTATTTATATTTTTGGGTAGAAACAGAAGTGTTTGCTTATTCCCCTAGTATCAGTCCGTTCTGACTCCCATCCTTGCTCCTGAACCCTGATAACTCTGAGCACCTGACCGGCGGGGAATGAGAGATGTTACAACTGTGGACACATAACATAATCGTACTCTTTTGGCGCCATGACCCAATGAAATCTCTAGAGGTAATCAAAGAAGGCACTACGTTAATTAAAAACATCATTAATGATGTGGTAGCTGCAACTAACTCCAACTCTGAAAAACTAAAAAATTTAGAAAATACAGTTGAAGAACTGAAGAACGAAAACAACTGCTTAACAAAGCTGACCATGAAGAGAAACCTAATCATCACAGGATATGCTGAAAATGAGGATACAAAGGATCTTGAAAGCCAGGTTATTTCCCTCATATCACAACACCTACAAATAAATCTGTCCACACATGATATTGAGAAAATTTTCCGATTAGGAAAAAATACTTTCTCGAAGCGACCAATATTAATTTTTTTTTTATCATTGAAGACAAGAAATAATGTATACGCAAATCGCAGAAAATTGAAAGGTACCGACATATACATTAACCAACATCTACCACCTAACGTACAACGCAAATACAAGAAGAAAACCAACAACGAAGAAACTTCTACGTACAACCCTAAAGAAGAATATAAGACACACACCTTAAAAATTACAAAATCAACTTATGAGTCAAGCAGAAAAAATGAAACCACCACCGAAGACTCCTCTTTTTTATGGGGACTTCAACAGAAACCAGCAGGAGCCCTTCGACCTCTTTCACCGGACAAGATAAGTTAGATTCCATAAATAATTCCAACAATATTATAAATCCTAACCTTTGTTTTAGTTCGAGTAATTCTGTAGGTTCTTGTTTCGTATATTAACACAGGGAACATGGAAATTAATATAATCTACAATTCTAAAGTTATCAATATGATTATTTAATACCTTGAACAAAAAAGTCATATCGTGATTGGTTCTTCTTTGCTCAAGTGATTCTAGATTAAAAAGTAGTGTTAATTGATCATAGTTAAGTCTATTCAAAGAAAATTTATATTTTAATAAAGAAATAAATTTTCGTTGTACAGACTCTATTAGAATTGTATTTGTATTGTATACTGGATTCCACACAAGAGAGGCATATTCAACTAATGGTCGAACTAAACAGTTATATAAAAGGATAAGAGACTCTTTATGGTTATATAATTTAGAGATTCGAAAAATGTAGCCTAAAGTTCTATAAGCTATTTTGACTATATTTAAAATATGTTCATTGAACAATAATTTGGAGTCATATAGCACACCTAAATCTCTAGTGTTTAACTTGCATTCCAAATGAATACCATTTAAACTATACGGGTAAGTGATGACGTTTGTGTTTCTGGTGAATCTTATGAAATGACATTTATTACTGTTTAATGTTAAGTCGTTCAAGTCAAAATAGTCCTGCAACCGTTCCAAATCTTCTTGAAGTTTTATGCAGTCGATAATTGAAGTTATAGGTTTCAAGATTTTTAGATCGTCAGCATATAGAAAATATTCGCAGTATTTAAAGCACTCCCCAATGGAATTAATGTATAAAATAAATAAAAGAGGGCCTAAGTATGATCCTTGGGGAACGCCTGAAGTTACTGCAATTTTTCTCGATTTAAAACCTATGCAAGAAACTATTTGTGACCGATTTTTTATGTAAGATTCAACCCACCGTAATAAAGTGCCGTGAATGCCACTGCTGTATAACTTTTTTAATAATTTTATGTGATTAACACGATCAAAAGCTTTCATAAAATCTGTATACACTACGTCAACCTGTATTCTTTTGTCCATTTGCCCACTAATAAATTCGGTGAATGGGACTAGATTATTAAGTACAGATTTTCTACTACAGAAACCTGCCTGGTGCGGTATTATTAAGTTTTGTAGTTCAAATTTTATTTTGCTAGTCACTATTGATTCAAAAATTTTCCCAAACACCGAAAGTATTGATATTGGGCGATAGTTCTTGACGTCACTTTTGTCGCCGGATTTATGGATAGGAGTAACATATGAACATTTCCATAAATCAGGGAAAACTCCGCTATTTAGAGATTTGTTAAATATCAAGTGTAGAGGATAAACTAAATAATGAGCACAGGATTTTATAAATAATGGATGTATTAAGTCTGGACCACAACCTTTTTTGATATCTAAATTCAGTAGTGTATTTAAAATGTCATTCTCAGAAATATTTACACAACTTATTGAAACGGTAGAATTGCCAATAAAGTTTATATCGTTTGTGTCTGAACTTGCAGCGTCAGACGTAGTGTATACAGATTCGAAATATTGTGCGAAAAGGTTACAAATGTCGTCACCAGTATAATCATTGTTTTTGTAAAAATGCATTGAATTTGGAATGCTGTTATCATTTCTAAGTTTTCTGGTGTGATTCCAGAAGTACAATACATTTGATTTAAGATTTGCCTCTAAGTAAGTAATATAATTTTTATAATCACAAGCTAACTTATTTTTAACTCTTTGTCGCAACATAGAAAATGTGTTGTAGGCAGTAATGTCACCGTATGCTTTTCACTTTTTATGAAATTTATTTTTTTCTCTTATGATTTTAAGTAAAGATTTTGAGAACCAGATGGGATATTTATTATTATGTTTTTTGTAAGTGGGACAATAACAATCCAACAAGTAATATAAAATTTCATAAAATAATTTTACATTGTGATTAACGTTAGTATTTTTAAATTTTAAGTCCCAGTTAATAGCCGATAATTTATAAATCAAGTTCTTGTAATCACATTTCTTAAGGTTGTATTTAGGTTCATACTTGGTGTGAAGTGCCTTAAAATCATTAAGGAGAACATCAATTTCAAGAGCAGGGTGATAAGTGTCTAGAGTGCTAATTGGTAGTGTACAATGTGTTACTGTAATATCTGATATGCAAAAAATTAAATCAAGGATTTTGTTGAGGTGATTCCGAACGTTATTAAACTGTTTTAGGTTACACAAAGATACATTGTTTATAAAATTAATGTATAAGTCCGATCTACCCACATATTGAGCTTGTAGGCTACTATTATCAGTAGGTACCTAATCAAAATCGGGAAGATTGTAGTCTCCAACCACTAAAACGGTATTGTTGTCAGCCAAATGGAGGGAGATGTCACTAATTTTATTAAAATGACTGTTGTAGATGTCTATATCAGATTTTGGGGGAATATAAACACAGCACAGATGTATTTTTTTGAAATTGGAGCTGGTTATGGTTACCCAAATGTCCTCTGCTGATGAGCACCACTCTAAATGAACCTGGGAGTAAAATTTCTTGGACACCAACACTAATACACTACCACCTTGTTTTGTTAGAGGATTGTCACGATCGCGTCTATATATACAGTAATTATTCAAATCACAAATTTCACTGTCAGACACGGTGTTGTTAAGCCAAGTCTCAGTTAGACACACCACATCGTAATCTCTAGAAGATAAGTCGTTGTACACGTTAGTTAGTTTGGTTTTTAAACCTCGGACATTTTGGTAATATACGCTTATCATTCAAGAACAGTGAACTTACTAGGTATAGTGTGCTGTGTTTAATTTATTTCATCTTGACAAAATCATTTTCGGAATTTATTAAAATGACTGGTGAATTATCCTGCTTACGTGCAAAAATTTTGCTATTGCGTACCCAAATGTATTTGAACTTTTTCTCACGTGCACATTCTTTAGTTCTAAAAAGAAGTGATTTGTTTTTAGGGCTAAGATGGTCATTTACAAAAATTTTGGATTTTTCTGCAAAATCAAGATGGCTTGAATTTAAATCTTTGTTTTGACGAGCCAATGCAATAAAAATTATCACGTTTCAAGCGTGACACGAATCGTACGATGATTTGTTTTGGTTTATTCGCAATATGATGGAAAGGTGAGACCCTGTGGATAGCATCAATGTCGTTTTGGATAAGCGGACATTGAATGACGTTACCAAGATTGCAAATTATATCGATTAGATTTTCATTAGGTTTTTCGGGGACACCAGCTATCTCTAAATTGTTAGCCCTTGATCGTTGCTCCAGATCATCCACTTTAGCTCTTAAAGCTTTACATTCTGCTTGCAGAGGCTCAATCATTTTAATTTTTTCGGAACAACTATCAATTTTCAATTGGAAGTCGTCGATTTTACTGCAGCAGTAATCCACCGATTTTTTGAGAGCAGCTAAGGTGTTGACCACATCAGACATAGTCGCATTGTCAAGAATCGGACCATCGGGGTTGGAAAGTTTTAAAGGTGAGCGAGCTTGGGTTTTGCAATTATCGCAGATCCAGCATAGAAATTTACTGGTTGTCAAAAAATTTCTTTCTGCAACCGGAATTGAGAGACAGTTGATATGGTAGCCTTGTTGACAGGCGCCAGCACATGTTATAAACGACTCGTTCCTTTTTAGTTTATTTTTGCAAGTATTGCACGACCCTGCCATATTTAAGTAAATTTCTGACCTTGGAGAAACTAATTAACTTGTTGAGAGTTGATAAGTTCTTGTAAATGTCAGAAAGAAATGAAACACTGAATATGATACACTATTTCGACTATAATTGCTCTAGATTATTAGATAATATAAAATAAACTTCACTGTACACTGCGCGTAACATAAACACACAATTTGGTATAAAGTTCACTTTTTACCAATAAATTTTAACGAAAATTTTATTAAAAAATACGGGATGATAAAAAACACGTCTGCACTTTGAAAGCACTTTGAAAGACGTTGTCACGACAATCCTTCTCTTCCACATTATGCAAATAATTACGTTCAAGTAGCTGTTAGTAAAGCAACAAAAGATAAGGTAAGAGGCCGTCCGAGCGGAGGTTTAATGATACTTTTCAAACAAACATTAAACTATGAATTATAAATACTTGAAACAGAAAATCTTTGAATCATCGCTAGATTTACCTTGGCTTCAATGAAGTTTATTTTGTGTTCCTTATATTTCAAACCAGACCTTGATTTCACAATTTGTTTAAATATGCTGCAGGAGACCCGAACAAATTACTAAGAAATTTATAATGATCATAACTTCATAATTCTCGGGGACTTTAACGCCAAAATTGAAGAATTAAACCATGCTCCTGAAGGCTTCTTCCTTTCAAAGAAAGTTTGGGAAGCAAGGAGCAGTCTTAATACCACATGTGACAGTAAGGGTAAAAAATTGGTTAATATAATGGAAAATTTAGAATTTTTTGTCTTAAATGGAAGATCCTCTGGTGACTATCCGGGAAAGTTAACCTTTTCTAATCATAACGGCAGTAGTATAATTGATTTAGTATGGTGCAATGTAAAATTTATAGAACAAATTGAAAATTTTGAAATAACAGATTCGTTAACCACTGAACATAATTTTTGTAAAGTAAAATACCTCACTAAAGGCTTTGACAACATTTGTATCACGCCCAGAAAACTATGTAACTGTCGGTCTGAATACTACAAATTTAATGGTGAATTTACTCTAGATTACAGTCATTTAATGGAAAACAACAATAATATATATTTCAATTCTGACGACCCAGACGAACTAAATAATAACATAATTAACACAATAAAAGTATCTGCTAGTAAGTCTAACATGTTAGTAACTAAATCTAGAGCTAATTCACAACAATTCAAGGCATCGGCGCCTTGGTATAATAATCAATGTCTGGAAGCGAAAAAACATGCCAAATCGTTACTGAAATTGTACCATAAAAAAGAGACTCAGATAGCCTTAATAACTATATTTAATCAAAACGTAAATACAAACTATTCCTGACTAAAACGAAAAATGAATACTACACATATATTAGCATCACTATTTCCAATACTCGGGATATCGGAACTTTTTGATCAACCATCAATAAATTAAAAAAAAAAAACATCCTTTAGTAAGCGAAATTGATATCCAAACTTGGGAAAAAATTTATATAGAGCAGTATAAAAACCACGTTTCATTGACAAACACTATAATCTTGAATTGTATTCACCCCATATATGACACAGACATTTCTATGGACGAATTAATAAAGGCCATCGAAAATAGTAAATTAAATAAAGCACCCGGCACCGATGGAATCGCCAACGAATTCCTAAAAGCTATTCCTCCTAACTGGTATCATTACATTGTAAACATATTTAACTTAATTTTAAAGACAGAAAAGATTCCAAAATCATGGTTTACCATTCAGCTTAATTTAATTTATAAAAAGGGAGAAAAAATAATCCGCTAAACTACAGGGGAATCGCGTTAGTGAATTCTATAGTAAAAATATTCACACAAATTATTTACAACCGACTTCAACCCTGGTTGGAAGACAATAATGTTTTTCAAGAATTCCAAATGGGATTTAGAAAGGGACGTGGTACAGTCGACAATATTTTCACCCTTAACAGCATAATTCAGTGTCAAATTAGGCTCTCAAAAGGTAAAGTATACGCAGCTTTTATAGATTTCCGCCGTGCCTTCGATACCATTTGCCACTCTAAACTATGGTTTAAACTTCACGAATCTGGTATTAGTTCTAAGATTATTAGAATTTTACAAAACTTTTACCTAGCTGCAAATATTATTATTAAGGTCACTAATGAATACAGTAACCCAGTTGCAATAACTGAAGGAGTATTACAGGGAGAAATATTGAGTCCATTGTTATTTTCACTATTTATCAATGATCTTGAAAACTATTTCCGTCAAAACAATTGCGAAGGAATAAATATTAACGGTCACGATAACATACTATTACTCGCTTATGCAGATGACATGGTCATGTTAGGTAACTCCCCTATTGACCTACAACGTAAATTGAACATCTTACACTCGTACTGCTAATACAAATAAGCTAATCGTTAACACCGACAAAACCAAAATAGTAATTTTTCACAAGGGAAACGTAAAGTCAGATCTGAATTTCCATTATAACAAGCAAAAAATTTAAATTGTAAATAAATTCAGTTACCTAGGGATTACAGTCTCCTCCTCCGGTAAATTTCTAGAAGCCGCAAACAACAATATTAAAAAGTCTATTATCACTAATCAACACGTAAAAGGTATTCTTGCCCGAGGTAAGTCCCGTAACTGGAGAGAAAAAACCAAACTGTTAGACACTATAATAAACGTTTTGGTGTTATACGCCTCTGAGATATGGGGATTTTATACGCCGATTTGCTAGAAAAAGTACAACTGAAATTTATCAAAAACATGTTACTTTGTCCTGGTTATATGCTGAGGGTCGAAACTGGTACTTTTCATTAAAATACAATATAACAGACTTTATGACTTCGACAAAAATTTTGTAAATAATAAAAATGACTACAACTGGGTAACACAAATAAAAGGTTTTCTTACTGAAAATGGTCACCAGAGCATCTGGATAACTCAATCTATTGACTCTAATAACATTAAACATATATCTCTTAAACTGCAATCGAAATTACAAAATAAAGATTTAAAAAAGTGTCGGAACTCTTCGTATAACCAACACTACAAACATCTAAAATCAAATTATATAACAGCTAGCTATCTTAATAAGAATATTTCATTCTTCAAACAACAATTACTTTCACAAATACGACTAGCTTCAGACAATGGTTTACGTTTAATATTCAGGAACACAAAATATATTCTTGATGCTACAAATACATGTACTCTATGTAACCTGCATTTAGCTGAGAACCTCTTCCACTTCTTTGTAGAATGTCCAATGTACTTTGGCCTCCGTCCTTTACTTCTTAAACATATTTCTTTGATCCATATAAACAGGGACAACCTACACACTCTCTTTACTGATCTAACGTTAGATGATATAAACAATATAGTTTATTTCACATTAAAATGCATTAAAATTACATAGTTTTCTTCTGAATGAATGACTTTGTCTACGTTCCGTCCTTACACCCTACTAACAACTTGGACAAACAGGCAACAGGATTACTCCATAATATTGTACTTCGAACTAAATATTTATACGTAATCATATAATATATTAGTAATATTCTTATATAACTATTAACTATATTTTTACTACGTATACACAATTTATTATGTTTTATTGCTATACTTAATGACCACAGGGTACCGATATATTTGTTATATAATGTTATATTGTATTGTATAATAGGATTCATTACTTTGTACTAATAATGTTAGAATTAATTTTGTAATACAACCTTTATATCATATTTTCATCTCGATATATAACTTTGGGTTGCCAATTCCATTGGTATAAAGTGTATTCTTTGTAAGCCAATAACAGCTATTTATGTATTAAGGACGAAATGATATTGATTTTGGCCCGCGGTGCAAAATTGAAGCCCGACGCGCAGCGGAGGGTTACAATGCACCTAAGGCCAAAATATATTTCGCTCGTAATACATACAATATTTTTTGCACATCCGAAGTAGTATTACTTCATCACCGCGATCAAAGTAAAACGATGTTCAAATCAAATTCAGATCATAGTAGTCTATTTGACATATGTACGTTGTCATGGATAACAATGAAAACAAGCAAGTAGTAAGTAAACAAAGTAGCAAAAAATTAATTAATCATAGATGTAATTATTTTAACTGGGCACGAAAAGTTCTAGGGCGAAAACGACTACTTTTTCGCCCTCGGGCGAAAAAGAGTGTCATTTCGCCCTTAAAACAATGTTATTTGTCCGACTTTTACGCCCGGATGTGCAAAAAGAATATTATATTATTATTATTAAGTTTTTAAAAAAGCCCGTTGCATTTGTCGCTTGTAAATTCCATGTTCCCAATTGTATATTCTTTAGTTTTTTTTGTAGCTTGCTATTAATTTGTTCAGTAAGTTTATCTTCTTCGTAGTCCAACATCCATTTTTTATCTACTATTAAACTGTTGTATAAAATCTGTATTGTTTTACCTTTTGCTTGTTCTTGTTTTGCGATCCTTCTTATTTCATATTTCACTTTCCTCTCTGGCGGTGCACACTGTGAAGGCCTTATAGTTTTCATTTTTTCACTGAAGTATATAAACGACTATATACCATTTTTTTTCAATGACAATAAATTCAAAACTACTGCTCTAGCAGCAGTTGAAATTTCTTACGGTGCACATTTGATATCTAATTCCTTTTTTCAATTTGATATACCTATTTACTAATATTATTGTTTATTGTCATGAGATTACATGGTTATTTTATATTTTCAATTCCTCTTATCAGCAGTAAAACAGTTTTACTTGGAATTTACTGTAAATTACTAATACAGAAAACAGAGTTGAGTGGGTGATTAGTACTTTCAAACCCTACAAGATACCAATTGGAGATGGCATTTTTTCGGCACTAATGCAGAAATGCATAAAAGATATATTGCCAAACCACTATGAATTATACAAGGTAAGCCTAAAGTTAAAATACATTCTGTGGAACACAAAACAAGTGTAAACTGCTTTTTAATCATCCGGCTAACGGTAGAACTTAGATAGAGATAACCAGAAGTAGAATTGCGATCTCTATTTCTTGCCCAAAAAGAGTCAATGTAACCACCTAGTGGAGATGATTATTATTTAGAAACAACAAATCAATCCAAGATCTTTGGTTTGTTGGATATCTCTCAATATTCGTTTTAGTTCATTTCATTGTTCTTCAGTAGCGTTACTTTGGAATCTATTGTAGAAGTCCACCGACGCGCTGAGTTTCGTCCCGTGATCAGCATCGCATACTTCAAATATATTATCATCTCTCGGCAAGGTTTAATCTCGATAATGGAGTTACATCCATTGGAGTATGTGCATCCTTGCATTTGTCCATCCTGAAAAGTTCGAAATAATTTTATGGTTGACTCAGCATCATCCCTTGTTCCGATTTTTGTCCCATCCTGTCCTAGTACTAATCGCTACCTCCATTTCATCGTAACACCCGGAAAAAAATATTCGCCTCCTCTACTGACCAGAGTCTGTATATAGCACTCCTTCGATCTTGGACCAAATTTCCCTTTCATTAAAGGTTTAGGTAGATGTAAATAGCATTTGCAGACGAAAACTTTCGGCTTCCTTAAATTAACTTTTTCCATGAATTATAACTCTGCAAAATCAGCCTTTCCAGATCATTCGTCGAACTTCTGTTGATTAGGTACATTAATGCTAGTATTGCCTCCAGATCCCAGGTTCTTGGGTAAATGAGAAACCAGAAGCACACACTTTGTCTTCTCCAAGATTGTCCTGTTCATGTGCTTTGCGACTCCGTTCTGTTGTGGCGTGTGGCGGATTGTGAATTCAAATTGGATTCCACGTTGCCCAAAATGCTCTTTCATTGCATACAATCACTGTCACATCTGAAGCGTGAGATCTTTTAGTTGAAATGATTCGTGGCCATGTCTTCATAGACTTTAAAGTAATGAAACAACTCAGCTTTCGAGTTCAGTGGTAAAAATTTAACAAATATATGTCATTTTCCAAACAAGTCGCATTTAACCCAGTAATCAGCAGATTTAGTTTGTGCCAATATGTCCCAAGCGTCTGTGCCACAACTCGGTACTCTTTTCATTTCACATAGGTTGGCCTTTTTCTCAGTAAGCCTAAATACACGTTCATGCAATTTATGCGTTCTCTTAGCAACGGCGAGGACCTTGTCATTTTTCTCAATGATTTCTCAATCATGTTAAAAAATGATGACATAAACATTTCTCCCTAGAGCTGATACTGATAGCAGATTGAATTGTAGTTCCGGAATAAATGGTACATTCAGGATAGTGATCCTATTAATTTTTCAATCAACGATAGATTAATCGTAAATGTCTCCTCTTTTTGTTGTTGTGACAGTAGATTCTGTTTGGTACTTTTTATAGATACATGATGCTCAAGATTTCTGACAGAAATTTATCAGAGCTTACCAAATGTTCAGAAGCGCCAAAATCTAGGTACCAGATTGATCTGTTCCAGCAAAAAACTGTAGTCCTCTTCCTCTTCTTTCGTGACTAATGCAACGTATGGCGCTTTCTGGGATTTGTATCGATCCTTTGCATGTTTGTTACAGGCTGCTCGAAAAAAAATATTAATACCGCTTTTCTAATTAGCAATTGACTGGTTATTCCTATTCGAGCAAAAGTGTTTTGTAATAAAAGCTATTTTGCTATCTTTGAAATGTTCTAGTTGATTGTCCGCAATTCTTTGTATAATGGCAGATTTACATTTTTATCCTGCCTTCCAATTATTCCTCTTTCGTTGTCCTTTTAGATAGCTGTCAAAT
Organism: Stenolophus ochropezus; assembly: GCA_035578165.1. Classification (NCBI taxonomy): domain Eukaryota; kingdom Metazoa; phylum Arthropoda; class Insecta; order Coleoptera; family Carabidae; genus Stenolophus; species Stenolophus ochropezus. The sequence goes on from JAQOWZ010000017.1 coordinate 29,547,728, forward strand.
CCGTTAAATCCACTTCTTCCACAATAGTGCTCAAAAGTTTTTTCTCGTTCAAGTGCGTCTCAATTCGGAACTTACCAATTTTCGTAATTCATTCTGTCGAACAAAGGAATTTGTAACGTTGTTCCCCAGCTATAACTTCACTTTGATAGTTGACTGAGCCACGGCGGTAGTGTGGTAGACGGTAGCGTGACATCATGAGGCCGACATTCAGTGTTCATGCAATAGTCTTCTCTGTGTTTTGATACTGTTACACTCTCAATTTATTATATATTGTTATAATAAGTAAAATAATTCTATAATTATAGAAATACAAAATGTCCCGAAAATGCGTGCCATTCTGTAAAAGAAATTATGCTAGTATTTTAAAAAATATTCCGACATTTCAATTACTTCTAACAGTTAGTAAAGAATATTTTGATAAATGGATAAAATGCATTTCACGTAAAAACTGGACAGCCTTCGGAACATTAGTTGTGTATATTAAGCATTTTAATGAAAACTACATTTTAACTAGTTATTCTTACATAATTTATAAGCAAACAAGTATGATAAACAGCATTAAAACCTGACTGATTTCTCATTGGTTTTGTTGGATTAGATAGACGCCTATGAAGGATTCGATATTAACTTTGTCAGGATACTTTGTTTTAATTAATTTATTTTTTTTATTTATTTATTTATTAACAAATCTATCCAACAGGATACTATGATCCCAATTACAGGACGATTATATATTACAATTACAAAGATATATACATTAGTACAAGTAAGAAACAACATTAATTATAATAACAATTTACAAAAAAAGAATTAAACATTTGAAGCGAAAAACAATTCAAATCTGATCTAATAAAACATAAAAACAATAAAGAAGCTGAAATACTTAATAATTATAAATTACAAAAAATAATTAAACAAAGTTGATGTAAATTTATGAAGATTATCACCAAAAATATCAATATTACAGGTCAGTGTGTTGTAAATATTGCAAAACTGTCTTAAGGGAGATTTAGTTTCGTAGTTTGTTCTTGCAATAGCACAATGGAAAGTCATCTTATTTCTGGATGCAATACGAGGAATATTTAGAGATATCTGATTCAAACAATACTTGTCGTTAATATATCCATTTAACAATTTGAATAAATATATACATGATAGTATTTTCCTTCTATTACATAACGATGTCATATTGGTTTGAATCAGAAGGTTAGTGTAATCGAAGTCGAAATTGGGATATTTCCTATGAGTTTTAAAGTAACAGTATTTAACAATTTTTTTTTGTATAGATTCAATAATACAAATATATTTTTGATAAATTGGATTCCATACTTGAAGGCAATATTCCAATTTAGATCGAACAAATGCATAGTATAATATTTTTACCGTTGATAACCTTCGAAACGATTGTGTATTTCGAATTACAAATCCAAGATTTTTATAAGATGACTTTACAATGTATAATATATGTTCAATGAATGATAGTTTTTCATCAAAAAGAATGCCAAGATCCTTGAAATACTTAACCCTATCAAGTTCAATGTTATTCATATGATAAGGTAAACTATATGCGAATTTTTTAACAAAATAGCTCATTACTTTGCATTTGCTAAAATTAAAGAATAGTTTAGAGGATTGAGACCAAGCCAGAATATTTTCAATGTCCTTTTGAAGAAGAACACAATCATCTAAAGAATTAATTGTTTTAAATAATTTCAAATCATCTGCATAGAGCAGTATTTGAGAATGTTCAACAGTGTCCACAATATCATTAATGAAAAGAATAAACAATAGAGGACCAAGGTTTGACCCTTGTGGAACACCAGATGTGGCAAAATACGGGCGGGATGAGTAATTATTAAGCTGAACACACATTTTACGTTGATTTAAATAACTAGACGTAAACTGAATTAAACTATTTGAGAAATTAAAATTTTTATCGAGTTTATGTAGGAGGACATTATGATCTACAGTATCGAATGCCTTTGAAAAATCCGTGTATATTACATCAACTTGACAATTATCATGCAATGAGTTCAATGTAAAATTAGTGAAATTCATTAGATTGCTAGTGGTCGATTTGCTAGATATAAAACCATGTTGTTGAGAGGAGATGTGAGTATGAACAGAATTGTAGATGTATTTGTAAAGAATAGTTTCAAAGATTTTAGATATGTTGGGTAAAATAGCAATAGCACGATAATTAGAAATATTGGTCTTGTCACCAGATTTATATATAGGACAAATAAAAGATGTTTTCAATGCAGTAGGAAACTTGTTCGTGTTTAGAGAAAGATTGAAAAGAAAATAAAGAGGCTTGACAAAGATATGGCTACATGCTTTAATAATATAGGCTGGTAAATTATCAGGTCCAGGATTACGAGTTACTTTAAGTTTATTAATTGCATGAAGAATATCTTCTTCAGAAATATTAGAAATTGTAACAACGTTGTGGTTACTTGAAGATATAGAATTGGAAGCAGAATATTCGTCACTAGGAGTGTAGATACTGCTGAAGAAATCCGCAAATCCTTGTACAATATCAGGAGTAGAGTTAAATTGTTCATTATTTAAATGCATACGGCCCGGAATGAGTGAAGTACGCTTTTTATTATTAATATATGCCCATATCTTGTGCGGGTCAGATGAAATTGAATATTCAGTACTCGCCATATATCTCGCATATTCGAATTTAATTTCTTTTTTAACTAAAGTACGCAAACGTTTAAATTCACCAAGGTACGCAGGATCATTGTGTATTTTATACAGATTTAGATATTTAGCCTTCAGCTTAATATTGTTGATTATATGAGAGTTAAACCATGATGGGTACTTACTTGATTTGTTTTTAAATTTGATTTGGGGAATACACTTATCCATGATATCGTAAAGAATTCGATAAAATTCGTTGAAGGCAGTATCAACGTCATTATATTGTGACAGACAATCCCAGTCCACATCTGATAATAATGTGTATAGCATATCAATGTTGGCAGCACGAAAGTTATATGATAATGAATTAGTGTTAAAAGTGGAACATGTCGATCTCTCAGATATAGAGGATGAAAATAAAATGAATAATGTAGGATGATGTGAGTCTTCATCAACAAGAGGATCAAGATCACGAGAGACAGTACAATGCACATTTGAGACAATAAGATCTAGCAAACGACCGCTGCTGTTAGTAATTTGATTATACTGACATGCATTTAAAAATGAAATAAAATTATTAAAATTTGAAATATGGATATCACTGAATCCATGCAATGTATAATCGACAAATTTCGTAATATTAAAATCGCCGACAATTATAAAATTATTATTTAACAAAGGTAAAAACGTTTCGAGACATTCATAAATATAATTTTGTTGTACTGTAGATATGGGAGGTGGGGAATAAACAACTATAATATAAATGCAACAGTTATTTGACATAAAAAATTTTGTACAAATTAGGTCAGAAAGGGAATTAGGATGAAGTGTTAATTTTATTTCCGTAGAATTGTAAATATTATTCACAGCACATAATACGCCTCCACCACGATTTTTGCCAGCACTGGCGGTATCTCTGTCTCTCCTGTACACATTATAGTTAGGTGAGAATAATTCAGAATTGTGTACACTGTTATTCAACCAAGTCTCAGTAAGACATATAATGTCTGACTGCAGTGAAATTAGATTGTTATAAAAAGTTTCTGTTTTGGTATTCAATCCTCTGACATTCTGGTAATAAATATGCATAAAAATAGGAATAAAGTAATAAACTAAATTGTTAACTTATAATAATAATAATAAATGCAATGAACAAACTTTACAGTGTAGCGAAATGAAAAAATAAACAAGACTTGACGAAACTTTGAATCAACAGAGAGAGTTCAATGACCTGCAATTAAATATTAAACAGTGATAACTTGTTAATTTCAAGAAACACAGTTTTTACAAAAATCAGCTGAGAATAAAGATTTGAAATACGATTGTATTGAATTGATTTTATCTTCAATAAAATCGAAAATATAAAATTAAATTGTATCAGATGGAAAAAAGTTATATATCATAGAAGCACAGTGCTCATAAAGAAAATATTAATTAAACAATTAGTGATATTTGTTTTAATTATTTAGTACATCAACGTGCGTGAGTTTTTTTATGCTGCCATTGACTTTTGCAAAAATAACACCATCACTTGACCACACATTTTTAAAACCGTAACACTTTGATGCGGCTTTTAAAAGATCCAGTCTATTTTTTGTCAGGTCTTCTTTAATTGTAATTTTGGTACCAGCGAGTCTTTTACGGTTCTGTATAACTGTAGCACGTGTTTTATAGGAGGTAATTAATTTACAATTATAGGTCGCGGTTTGGGATTTATAGTGAGTTCAGAATTTGATTTTCTTTTACCTGTGCGGTGACATCTGTCTATTTGCTCAGGTTTTATATCCAGAGCAAGTTTTTCTTTAAACACTGTTCTCACTATGTCCTCGGTGTTTTCTGTAGCGGCTTCAGGAATCCCGAACACTCGGATGCAGTTGCGCCTCGAATACTGCTCCAGTTGATCCAAACGGTCCTCCAGGAGCTTGTTTTCGGTTGTTAGTTCAGCAATTATTGTTTCGAAGTGCCTTTGCTGTTCGTCTAGTTTCTCGTTCAGTCGTTCAGAAATTTTATCGACTAGTTTGTCAATAAAAGAAGTGTCAGCGAGCAAAGATACAACAATGTCTTTAGCAACTGCAGCGAGACCTCGGGTGCCCATAATTGAAAAATTCAGATCGCACTTTTTGAAGATCACAACACTTAGTTACGGAGCAACAAGCTAGATACGTCTACTCGCACCAACGCATCAACGCATTTAATTGTTTCTTTTTGTGGAAATACTGCCAAATATTGGTTGGTATGGGGAATTAGTTCAATATGGCTGGTGACTTCAAGCTTAGTGAAGTGACAATGACTTGTATTTTGTTTAGTGAGGATGTCTTCTTCGCAAAACGGGTTGAATTGCGGGTGATATTCGCTTTTACTCTGGTAGATGCACATATCACTAAAAGGCTTAATTTCATCTTGGGTTTTTAAAAAAACTGTATTGGGAATGATTATTACATATTCTGACCCTTATTTTGTTGGTAATGATTGTAAGTAGTGAAGTTCAAAGTTTTTTCTTGACATTTATGGGAATCGAAATAAAATATGTAATCTGATTTCATTCTATTTTGCAGTTTATAGATAGTATTGCTTCTAAATCTAATAGATTCTTTAATTTTCGTTCGTAGGATAACTAATTTTTGTAATGATATTCTCTTTAGTTCACTTAATAACTGATTAGGATCTATTATTGAGGGATGAAGTGTTTTCATTTGTTTAAATTCTGAATTTTTGTTTTTATTAATTTCTCGTTATCTCTGACGTTTTCAATTGTGTTATTGAATTTCTTTATTATTTATTGATTGATTTAGTATTCCAAATTCAATTGATTTTGCAATATATTTTGTTTTTTTTTTCTAAATTATTTAAAATTGCATTATATCTTTTGCCATCTTCTGCGTCCAGATTTCTCTAAATTTGCTAAATATACTCCCTAATCCATCTATTAGTCCTCGTTTAGTGCTTTAGAATATGTTGTTATGTGGTTTATCTTTTGGATTATAGTTTGTCTTATGTGTTCCAGTATTTTATTGTTATTTATTAATTCCTTGTTTAAATTTGTCTTAGTTATACTATTTTTGGTAAGTCTTATTAATTATTGAGATTTTCAAATTAATCGAATATTGGATTAAGGTCGTAATAATGAACGAATGTGTGTTTAGATTTTTGTAGGTAACTGCTCCGAGTTGACATTAATCTTACGTTTCTAGTAATATTAATTATTTCGGATCCGTGACAGATCGCGAACAACCTGGAATATTTTTAAATTCGTAGGTTAGTTTTTTAGGTGTTTTAATATTTCATAAATAAATGTTAACTGTAGTGTTACCGTATCGCGTTTAAATTTTGATTGTCTTTAAATTTGTGTTTATAGTTTTTTTTTTTGTTTTTATATTTATTCCGCGTTTTATTTTATTTTTTTACATAAACTTGTTTTGGTACGATAGGTAATTCTTCCTGATTGTCATTAATTTTATTGATGGTTTTTTCCTTTGTATGTTGTATCTTTTCATTTACCTTTTGATACAACAATTTCATTTTATTTTTATGATTTTATATATAATCGTTAATTAATTGTTTTTCCAATTCCATGTTAAAGGAGGATTCTGTTTCAAGGTGGCCGGAAATTACGTCATTGGATTTAGTTTAGTTGTGGAGTGTATATTGTTATTATTCGCTAATAAATCGAAATTTGTTTTTTAAATAGACAAGAGAATACAATTTTGGATTTTGTTTATGGAGATTGTTTACGTTCCCAAATTTATTTCTGAAATTTGTCGCGGTTTATGCTGACATTCGTAAATCTCGGCTTACACAGTGAGCTAGATTACTAGTGGGTGGTGAATCAAATAGATCGCCTTCTACTTCTAGAATGTTATTATGGTCTAATTTATTTTTGTTAATTTTGTTGTTTAAATAATTTTCGTACTAGTTTAAAGATTCTTTTGAATTTTGAACAATTGAATTTAAAGCGTCAGCGTTTGTGTTTCTTTTACCTTTTTTGTAAATAATTTCATGATCGTATTCCGCTAATTTTAATCTCTACCTGGTTAATTTTTTGTTATACTGCTTCAAAGACAATAGCTATTGTAGAGATTGGTGATCAGTATAAATTTTGAACGATCTGCTAAAGATATAGGGTCGAAAATATTGGACGGCCCAAATAATTGCTAACATTTCTTTCTCTGCAGCTGCATAGCTAGACTCAGTTAAGTTCAAGGTTCTGCTAGCGTAGGCAACAAGGAGATCTCTTGACCTACAGTTCCTAGAGATAGAACAGCTCCTATCGCGGTATCACTAGCAATTTTTTAGAAGTCAAGATAATGTTACGTCTCAAAGCATTTTATGTAATCACCTTTAACGTTAATAGTTGCGTCCTTTTTTAGAAATTTTGTAAACGGTTTCATTATTTTCGCGAAGTCTTTAATAAATTTTCGGGAAAATCCCAACAAGCCTAAAAATCCTCTAATTTGTTTCGTGGTTTTGGGTATTGGATAATTTTGAATTGCTATAATTTTGCCTATGTCGGGCTTTACGCCGTCTGGAGTAAAAACATGGATAAGATATGAAACTTCCTTTTTTAGGAACTCATATTTATCTACTTGAATTTAGAAATTTGAATTTTGTAATCTTTCGAACACTAATTTTAAATTTTCAATATGCTCTTGAAGACTGGTACTGAACACTATAATATCATCTAAGTAAACTAAACACTTGTCGTTGTTTAGTCCACGTAGAACATTATAGATTACTCGTTGAAAAGTTGCTAGTGCGTTTTTAAGGCCGAAAGGCATGCGCTTTTATTCATAATGCCCTTCCTCAGTATTAAATGCCGTCTTTTAAATATCGTCTTTGTTCATTTCTATCTGGTGAAACTCAAATGCACAGAATAGTAAAACAATAACAACTTCCTAATTTGTTTGGTAAATGGTCGTCGATTGTCTTATCATTTAAATTCCGATTATCAACCACTATTCTCCACTTTCTATTCCCTGATGTATCCAACTTCTTGGGAACTACCCATACGGGAGACGACCATGGAGAACAAGATGGTCTAGTGATATTTTGTTGCAGCATTTTTGGTATCTGTGATCGCACTTCCTCTTTGGTCTTAATTGTGTGTTTTATTTGATTCGTGAATGTCAGGGAGGCGTTCTCCAAATAAAAAATATTTGAGTATTCGTGAATTAATTTAGTAATGGCTCATTTTTCTTCTTTATTCATGTGGTTAGTCCTAATTTGTGAAATATCAAATTTAAATTTTTCTGATTTAAATATTTTTAATTTTGACTGGTGTGTATTTTGTAATTTTCAAAATTTTCAACGTGAAATAGTTTTAGTTATTGGAATTTAATATCTGAATCGGTAATGTTTGTAATAACGCAGAATGCATGATATTTTTTTGCTGTCGCAACGCATTCGGGATTTATCAGTTTATCTGTCGTATGCTCGGGAATTAAAATTGTTCCGTTTTCTTGGTCATCTAATAGTTTTACCAAATTTTCAAAATTAGATTTTATGTGGTGTAAGTATTTGATTGAGTAACAATTGTTGAGTTTGTTTCGGAATCTATATTTTCATGATAGATTTTTATTTCAGTTGTTGGTGTTGATACTAAATTTTGAGTGAGATCGATTACAACTTTTAAGAATATAAGGTTGTGAAGACCTAATAATAAATCAAATTTGTCATGAAAATCAAAAGTATAATATTTTAAACTTACTTTTTTGTTGGTTTTAAATATTTTGGAAATAGATACAAAGGTTCCGAAATTTTCAATGGAAAGTATAGTGTGCGGTAGCAATTTTGAACGGGTCTTGATTATTTAATTTTTATAGTATTTTTCAGCTATAATAGAGTTAATAAACGATTTGGTACTGCTGGCACTAATGAGCACTTTTAAATTATTTTCGGGGAATACAATGTTTCATTAATTAATAATTTGGTAAATGTTTTGTTCGGTTTCCGAGGCATCAATCTCTATAAAATTATTGGGGTCTTCTAAATGTTGATAAGGATATAATTCCTATTGTTCTAAGGGTAATTCGGAATCTTGTTCGTCAAATTCACAATTTTGATCATAAAAATCTTGTGACTCTATGTTGATAAGTATTGTTTGTGCTAATACTCATGGGTGTGGGCTGATAGTTTTGGTTGTTAAATGGTCTTGGATTTGAATTATTTTGTTAAAATGATTGGTTTCGCGTGTTTGTCTGAGGTAGTGTTTGTTGAGTAATTCTAAGAAATTGATTTTGCACGGGGATATTATTAATGTGGTTTGGTGTTTTGTTTCTGTTGGAAGAAATTTTACAGCGCCGTGTCCGAGCACCATCTAGCGGCATTATTTAAAAATATATGTACTGTTTTTCTCTCATTCATTGTACAAGTAACTGCGAATAGAGTACCTGTCAAGAACGCATTGTACGTGTTTTATTTCTTGCCTATTATTAATCCTTTTAGTTTTTGTTTACGCAGTTTTTATCCACAAATATAACTATAATAACAGGTTATGGGCCCAGGCTGTGAAACAAATAGTGGTAAAAGTCATTTTGTGACAAGAAACTGAGATAAAAGTGGTCGATGTGTTGAAGCGCACATGGTGTGGTAGATTTACAGTTCAAGTTGAAAAAGCAGTTTTATTTGTGAAGTGCATATCCGTGTGTAGATCGGTATATTGCTTGGAGAAACTGTTTTGTGTGTACTTGACTGATTGACTCTCTCTTTTGAAACTGTTTCTGTGGAGATTCGTTGTTTGTTTTGGAGTTACGCGTTACGAACGAGGTTACAAGTCTACAAAATGGCGAATTCGCGAGAAGAATTTTCAGTTCCAAAGTTAAACGGAGAAAATTACCACGCATGGGCTATTCGCGCTAAGGCAGGTCTTACGCAAAAGGACCTTTGGTCAGCGATTAATCCTGGTTATGAAGAAGCAATCACAGCTGCAGAGAAAGTGAAGAATGAGAAGGCATTGTCTTATCTTTTGTTAACTGTTGAGGACAGTTATTTAGATGATATAGGAGAGTGTACACGAGCAAAAGAAGCTTGGGAAACATTAAAGGAGGTATGTACAGGGCATGGGCTTTTGCATGTAATGCAATTAATGCGAGAATTGTTCCAAGTCGGACTCAAAGAGGGAGAATCAATTACAAACTATCTTGGACGAATAATGGACACTCACCGGAAGTTAAAAGCAAGTGGACATGAGTTTGAAGACAAGAAGATAGCATTGATTTACTTAATGGGTTTACCGTTGGAATATGAAGCCCTTATATTGAATCTCGAGCAAGATGAAGCAAATTTGACTACGAAGAACGTGAAAGCTCGACTTCTCGTGGAAGAAAAACGAATCAAACATCGGAAAGCTGAAAGTGAGCATTCAGAAGAAGTTAAATCACTTGTGGCCTCCGTGAAAAATAATAAGAGAAAGGTACAAACAACAACGACGAAAGGCGCATGTTTTGTATGTAATCAGAAAGGGCATTTTGCTCGAAATTGTCCAAATAGAGCAAAATCACAAAATAACGACCCGAAGTTGGTGGAAACTAAGTTAGTAAAAGCGAGTGAAGCCAAGGCACTTAGTGCACGTCCTGCAAAAATTACTGATGAAACAATATGGACAGCAGATAGTGGTGCAACTAAGCACATGACACCTTTACGTTATAAAATGGTTAACGTCAGAGAATTTAATTCAAAAGTACAAATTGCAAATGGCAAATTTGTTGACGCAATCGGTATTGGTGATGTTCCTCTAAAACTTTCGGATGCGTGTGGTGGTGGTTCAATAATTCTTAAAGATGTTTGGTTAGTTCCAGATTTAGCTGAAAATTTGCTGTCTTTACGTGAAGTAGAGAAAAAGGGAGTAAGAATAATAATCGAGAAAAATACTATAGTTTTTGAAGACTGCAAGACAAAAGAGTTTATTTTGCGAGCAAATGCAGTTGGTGGTAACTATTACTTGCAAGAATATGCAGAGTCAACAGCTATTGCAAAAGAAGATCATTCATTGAACCTTTGGCATAAGCGTTTGGGTCATTTGCACACTCAAGGAGTGAAGAAGAAATGCAATCGAGCGGAAGTTGAAATTAGCGACGAAGTCAATAGCGTCTGCGATGTGTGCATTGAGGGTAAATTGAAGAAATTTCCATTTCCGAAAGAAACGACGAATACAGTAGAAAATGTATTAGATAGAGTACATTCGGACATCGTCGGGCCCATTTCGCCACCATCAAGAGGAGGTTATGAATATGCGATCACGTATGTTGATGAAAGAACAAATTATGTGCAAGTATATTTGCTTAAACGTCGAAGTGATGCACTCTCTAGCTTCGAACAATATTTACAAATGACAAAGACTCAACACGAGAAAACATTGAAAGTGCTAAGAACCGATAACGCGAAAGAATACGTTTCAGAAGACTTTAAAAATCTGTTAGTGAAAAATGGAATCGAGCGTGAATTAACAGTTCCGTACAACCCACAACAAAACGGGAAAGCTGAGCGGATGAACCTTACGTTATTCGATATGGTGCGTTGTTTATTATTACAATCCGGTTTAAGTCCGAATTTTTGGGCCGAAGCGTTAAGTACGGCGGTTTATATTCGGAACAAATGTCCTTCAAGAGCAATTGATGGTGAAATTCCGGAAGAACAATGGACTGGTCGAAAAGTGAACATAAAACATTTACGAGCTTTCGGTTGTCGTGCGTGGATAAAAATTCCAAAAGAACAGTTAAAGGGGAAGTTATCGAAACGTGCAATTTCATGTATTTTTATCGGTTACGAAAAAGGTGTTAAGGGTTATCGGTTGTGGAACCCGGATGAACAAAAAATCTATATTAGTAGAGACGTTGTTTTCGATGAGACTGTTTTTCCTTTGTTAAAATTAACAGGTGACACGTATCTTCAATCCGAAGAGAAGATTGGAATACCATCTCAGGTTTTCGTTGTTGAAGATAGTGCCAGTGAGACAAATCCGGACGAAGACGCACTCAACGAGAGGGGGATAGAAGTTGAAGACCATGGCGTCGAGTGCGTTGTCCCAGAAGACATCGAAGAACAGCCTGTTCCAGAAGACATCACAGAAGACTTAACAAATTCTTTTAATATTTTTTCAGGTCCGAATATAGATAGAAAGGAAACTTATGCGGCAGAGATCTCACAATTGAGAAGATCCAAACGAATTGCGAACAAAAGAAGAAATCAACTGGATCCAGTGCAAGATGCAGCTCGATTGGTGACAACAAAAATGTATGAACCAAGGTCATATCATGAAGCAATTTGCGGTGAAGAATCGGAGCTCTGGCGCAGGGCGATGGACGAAGAGATTGCAAACCATAATATCAACGAGTCATAGACGTTAGTTGATCGACCTCTTGAGAGAAATGTCATCAAATCCAAGTGGGTGTACAAACTTAAACGGGACCAAAATGGTGAAGTAATTCGACATAAGGCTAGGTTAGTAGCAGTTGGTTGTACTCAAAAGTTTGGAGAAGACTATTTTGAGACATTTGCACCAGTAATTCGTCAAAGATCGGTCAAGGTGCTAGTCGTCCTTGGCATGCAACTTGGTTGGGTACATGATCAAATCGATGTTGTGGCAGCATATCTCAATGAGCCATTGACCGAAATAATTTACATGGATAATGTGAAATCCAAAGTATGTTTGCTAAAGAAAAGCATATACGGACTAAAACAGTCTGGACGAAATTGGAATGAGTCACTGAATCGCCATCTTATTTCTATTGGGTTGAATAGATCAAAAGCAGAACCAAGTATATATTTTGATATAAGAAGAGGTATAATTGTCGGAGATTATGTTGATGACATGTTAACTATTGCTAAAGATCATGATACGATGGAAACATTTAAAAAAGAACTGAGAAGAAAGTTCGAAATCGTAAGTAACAATAAACTAGATTTCTTTCTCGCTATGCATTTTGAATGGAATGCTGATGGGAGCCTGATGATTGACCAAGAAGCATACATTGAACGGATGCTTGAAGAATTTGGTTTACAAGACTGTAAAGGGGTAACTACACCTATAGAGTTAGGCATGTTGAACGAAAATGAAGAACGCTTAACTGACAAGCCTTACAGACGAGCTGTGGGACAAATCTTATATTTGGCAAACGCGACAAGGCCAGATTTGGCTTTTACGGCGGCATATTTAAGTCAGTTTAACGAAAACGCGACAGAACACCATTGGAAAATGATTGAAAGAGTTCTACGTTACATAAAAGAAACGAAAAGTATCCGATTAATTTATAAAATAACAGGAGAGAAACCATTCTTTTACTGTGACGCGGACTGGGCTACAAATAAAAAGGATCGAAGATCATTTAGCGGCTATGTAGATTTCATGGGTGGATGTATAGTTAGTTGGGCTACCAGAAAACAAAGAGTCGTAGCGCTATCTTCGATGGAAGCCGAGCTAATCGCGGCTTGCTTAGCGGCAAAAGAAATCATATGGCTTCAAAATTTTTTGAAAGAAATTAATTTGGAGCATTTAATTGGGAAAACTACCAAATTATATGAAGATAATCATGGAGCGATTTCTGCAATGAAAAACCATAGAACTTCAGATCGTAGTAAACATATTGATTTGCGATATTTTTATATACGAGAGCTGATTGATGAAGAAAAAATCAAAATTGATTATTGTAAGAGCGAACAAAATGTGGCAGATGGATTAACAAAAGCACTAGGACGAGGAAAGCTGGAAAAATTTTGCGAATTTATAGGTCTTAGAAGAAAAAACTGAAGAAGTGGTAAGTCGGACCACGACACTGAGAGGGGGTGTTGGAAGAAATTTTACAGCGCCGTGTCCGAGCACCATCTAGCGGCATTATTTAAAAATATATGTACTGTTTTTCTCTCATTCATTGTACAAGTAACTGCGAATAGAGTACCTGTCAAGAACGCATTGTACGTGTTTTATTTCTTGCCTATTATTAATCCTTTTAGTTTTTGTTTACGCAGTTTTTATCCACAAATATAACTAAAATAACAGTTTCAATTAAACGGCGAATTATTTGCTTTAAACGGTATTATTATTTTATTAGATCTTGGCTATTCGTATTGAATATCATTATTGAGCATATTTAACGCTGTGTTAAGATCAATGGGATTTTTAGTTCACATAAGCTTTCCAATTTGTTCTTTTAATCCTTTTATTAATATTCTCAATGCAAAATCTTTGAAATAGTTGTTTAAAATTATTTGCTCGGCAAGGGGTTTTTGTGTATTAATATAATTATTAAATTTAATATGTGCTGTATTCTATTAAAGTATTCAAATACGGATTCGCCATGCCCTTGTTTGGCATTATTTAGTTCGATATTTAAAGTGAAGAGATCACGCTTATCAGCATACGTGTTGATTAGTTTACTTTTCAAATCATTCCAAGTTTTTATGTTGCCCGCAGTTATGTTTACTGTGGCTTCACCTTTAATTTTTGAATATAAACTAAGCATTCCTTTTTTAATTCCATTTTGATTGTTACTTTTAGTGTGGGATTTCTAATTAAATGATTTCTATTTAAATAATTTGGAATACTATCTACAATTCACTAGAGTATTAAGGATTGCCTTTTAACGACATGTACTCATAAGAGAATCCAGTACATTGGTTCTCGAGGGTGGTACTGCCATGTCGTGAAGATGCTTGGTCTCGAAGATTTGATCCTCATTTCTATACGGTATTCATATGGTATTATTATTAAATTATATCGTTGTTTAAATTTGCTCAGATGTGGCAATGAAGTATTTTAGATAACAGAAATATCTATTTCAATATCACGTTAGGAAAAACCATGTCTTTTCAGTTTTTAAGTACTTATAACTTATAACAACATAAAGTTGATAAATGATTATGTATTTAAATCATTCTGAAATATAATGTTATTATAACACATCATTTACAATATTCCGTAGTAAAATATGGCCTAGATAAATAAGATATTATATTGTAACTAATACAAATTTATCTCTAATTGATATCAATATAAATATGTAATACGGCAGAGAATATAATCTTTTTGTAAGATATTTTGAAATGCACAAAAATTACTCTAAGGATGATCCGCACACCCATGGACTCTTAAGTCCTGGCGCCCAAGCTATACGACAAAACCACTTGAAAGGGTAGACTTAGAGACGCGGAGACGGTACTTGCATGGTTGATATGCAGATTCTAGAATATTCCATGATCACGCGTCAGGAACGTGTCTGTGAGGGTATGTGCGAAGTAAATCTCCCTGGTCTCCTAGACTCCACTTCCCTACACTCACTCTCCTCCCCATTAGTCTGTGATGCAGCTCAGGCCGATGTCTAGTACCAAGACGATCTAGTGCACTTCTGGAACCGCTGTCGTGACTCAGCTCAGGCTGATATCTGACATTACAATAGGCATTTTTCCACACTAGAATGTCTGACACCAAAACGACCTAGTCGATGTGTTGCTTGCGATGAAGTAAAAACTACATGCTTACACATTTAGCGGTTTTTATTATAGAAAAAAATATTGCAAAAGATATCAGTAATGAAGATATAATAATCAAATTTGATGTATTTCATGAAAATAAAAAATAATTTTACATAAAAAAATTATTTAGTAATTATGATACTAATAATTTCTTTTATTATTATTTGCTTGATTTATTTTTTATAATATTTTTGTTATAAATATATAATGTAGTTAAGTAAAATGATTTTTATTGTAATATTGATTTGGCCCACTTAGATTTATCATTTATAAACCAAATCTTGGTAGTACTAAGGTACTCAAAATTTTAATCACCGTAACAACCATGATTTTTTGATGATAGCATAGATTTAATATACTATCGTATACTACAAATTATATTTATATTTATTGAAGTAGTCCATTTTCAGAATACATTCAAAATCACAAATTTAGATTAGTCAGTTACTATAAGTCAGAAACAGCGCTTTGTGTATTATAATTAATTGCTCTACATCACAGGATTAAAGAAAGCTAAATGTAATTTTTCTGCAGACGTTATGAAAAATTAAAGTATGTATATATCCTCTTGAAGCTTTAATGACAGATGTTAAAAAAGGGTTTATTTATACACCTATATTTTTAATTTTTGTAAACTTGCTGAAACTCTGGCGAAGTTAATTAAAAAAAAATGTGTTATATATATATATAGGAAACTGTATTTCGTGGGAATGGCAGTCAGGAATCGGGCTAATAATTTTGCGTCTTTTTAAATTTTGACAAGCTTTCGGAATCTCTTTATTCCTTCTTCAGGTCAAATTTTGTTAGAGTTTTAATTTTGAAAATTGTCGACTCCATGGAGCATATTTTCTTTTGGCTATTTTTTATATTGTTGTAATTACCATTGTTGGATTTTAAATCTTAAATTTAAGATGAACACTGCGCCATGTGGTGCATACATTAATTTCTGTGACCTGTAATATTTTACTAAATTATACAAAATCATTTTAAAATCCAACAATGGTAATTACAACAATATAAAAAATAGCCAAAAGAAAATATGCTCCATGGAGTCGACAATTTTCAAAATTAAAACTTTAACAAAATTTGACCTGAAGAAGGAATAAAGAGATTCCGAAAGCTTGTCAAAATGTAAAAAGACGCAAAATTATTAGCCCGATTCCTGACTGCCATTCCCACGAAATACAGTTTCCTTAACTAATTGCAGTCACAATTACCTTCAACTGATATATGTATATATATATATATATATATATATATATATATATATATATATATATATATATATATATAGGGTGTAAATGAAACTAGGAAACGCGATTTTTCTCGGAAGCTATATAAAATAAATAAATTGTTAGTGTTTTTAGTAAATTACATAAATTAATGTAAATCAGAAAAAAAATATTATAATTTTTGGAGTTATACTTATTTTTGACTTTTTTTAAAATGTGTGCTTTCTTTAATCCTGTGATGTAGAGCAATTAATTATAATACACAAAGCGCTGTTTCTGACTTATAGTAACTGACTAATCTAAATTTGTGATTTTGAATGTATTCTGAAAATGGACTACTTCAATAAATATAAATATAATTTGTAGTATACGATAGTATATTAAATCCATGCTATCACCAAAAAATCATGGTTGTTACAGTGATTAAAATTTTGAGTACCTTAGTACTACCAAGATTTGGTTTATAAATGATAAATCTAAGTGGGCCAAATCAATATTACAATAAAAATCATTTTACTTAACTACATTATATATTTATAAATGTGTAAGCATGTAGTTTTTACTTCATCGCAAGCAACACATCGACTAGGTCGTTTTGGTGTCAGACATTCTAGTGTGGAAAAATGCCTATTGTAATGCCAGATATCAGCCTGAGCTGAGTCACGACAGCGGTTCCAGAAGTGCACTAGATCGTCTTGGTACTAGACATCGGCCTGAGCTGCGTCACAGACTAATGGGGAGGAGAGTGAGTGTAGGGAAGTGGAGTCTAGGAGACCAGGGAGACTTACTTCGCACAAGCCGAACTTATGTCCTGGATCCGACCCCCCGAGAACAGATTTCGACTCGGATTATACACAAAAAGTATCCCTCTTCACTTATTATGAACTAAGGGATTTCGGGGTAGTGTTTTCCCTCACAGACACGTTCCTGACGCGTGATCATGGAATATTCTAGAATCTGCATATCAACCATGCAAGTACCGTCTCCGCGTCTCTAAGTCTACCCTTTCAAGTGGTTTTGTCGTATAGCTCGGGCGCCAGGACGTAGAGTCCATGGGTGTGCGGATCATCCTTAGAGTTGGTAAGCAAAAATGACAGAAATTTAGCATGTCTATTGGCTTTTGTTTTTGCAAAATGTTGTCAGCCGTAACACATGCTTCATATAAAATATCATTCGACAAGAACAGGCTTGCAGAAATGAATTTAGCATCCATATATATATATATATATATATATATATATATATATATATATATATATATATATATATATATATATTGTAGCGATCGCCGGGTCGCGGCGCGGGGAACAGGTTACAACAAGTCCGTCGGCGAAAATTCGAGAATGAAGCGTTTTACTTAAATACCCCGAGCAAGAGATCGCGGGGGACAGTCTTGTATTGATACGGGTAGAGAACACATGGTGATATAAATAAATAGAGGGTGATATAAATAGTTGGTAATATAAATATTGTGGAAATAAATATATAATTGTTTAAATAAATTATCTTAGTGTTTAAGTCTTTATCAATAATTGTTAGTCTTAAATTGGTGTTTATATTTGTTAATTCTTAGTGTTAGTTATTTGTCATTATCTTTTATAATTCATACTTCTTTAATTAAACATAATTATATAAATATTAGTGTTTTAATCAATTTTACACTTCACCTAAATAAATAAAACGTTACAATTGGTGTCAGGTGAGGGGTTAAAAAAAACTGTGAAGTGTAAATTAAAATAAATAAAATGTCTACTAACAAGTAAAATTAAGTGAATTAAAAGTAGCCGATCTCAAGAGGGAGCTGGAAGAAGGAGAGTTGGAGACATCGGGAACCAAGTCTGTTCTACAACATCGTCTACGGCAAGCTCTAATAGAAGTTGGTGAAAATCCTGATGTTTTTTTGTTCGAAATTGATGATTTTGTTGAAATTCTAAAAGAAAATTCTAGAACACTGAAAGCAGAACTGATAGAAAATTTAAAACAAAAATTGACCAATAATTCTCGAATATTAGAACAAAAATTAGAGGAAACTTCTAGAAAGTCTGAAGAAAGTTCTAGAACAATGAAAGACGAATTAATAGAAAATTCCAGAAGTGTAGAACAAAAATTAAAAGAAGAATTAATAGAAAATTCTAGAACTTTAAAAGAAGAACTAACAGAAAATTCTAGAATATGGGAAGAGAAACTAATGGAAAATTCTACAAGAAAAACTGAACGAACAATTGAAAGAAAGTTCTAGAAATTTAGAAGATAAATTGGAAGAAAAAATAGAAGACAATTTGAAAATTTTGAAAGATGAATACGATATGAGGATTGCAGAATTGTAGAAAAATGTCTTCAAGATTACGTCACCAGCGGTTTCAAACTCTAACTCTAAGACTAATGAAATTCAGGAAAAGAAACCAGAAAATAGTCCTAAAATGCATTTAAAAACTCCAGAATTTGACGGCAAGACATCGTGGCCGAATTATGTAAAACAATTTGAAGCCGCTGCCAAAGCAAATGGCTGGATTTGCAGAGAGAAGGCTACAACACTGACAGTTTCACTGCGTGGAGAAGCCATCGATATCCTACAGACGCTAAAAGAGGATGAACAGGAAGACTACGAATAACTTGTCAAGCGATTGGATATGAGATATGGCAATGCGCATCTGGAGCAGGTATACCAGACGCAACTGAGGAACCGATATCAGAGTTCAAAAGAGAACCTTCAAGAATTTGAAGCGGATGTAGCACGTTTGGTTCGGCTCGCACATCCTACAGCCCCTGACAGCGTTTTGGAATGCCTAGCTACTCAAGCATGTATCTATGGGTTCCGTGACAGTGAAACTCAACAAGCACTGCGATTGGCTCGACCAAAAACTCTGGTTGACGCACTTTCATATGCTTTAGATCATGAAGCAGGTAAACAAGCTTCACGTAACCAATCGCGAGTACGAAATGTCGATGTTGAGAGATTTGAAGACACTGAGAATTTAGATGACAGGATAAAAAGAATTACATCTGAAATTCATGCCACTGGAAAAAAGAAACTCCGCTGTTGGAATTGCGGTGAATTAGGTCACCCGCAAAGGCTCTGCAGAAAACAACAGAAGAAAGCAGAACCAAGAAAGGATGAAAAGGAGTCGGGAAACTAAGTCGGGTTGATGCGAAGGGGCAATCGTCGACCCGTAAACCAGTAGCCCCAAAATGTATTAGTTATGTCGCATCCATTCATCATCAAGCTAACAGCATCTATGTAGACGGCTCTATCGACAGAAGGCCGCTTAAAATGTTGTTAGATACGGTTGCGACAAAAACAATAATCAGGCCCGACGTAGCAAGAGAAATATGCAGGAAACACCTACTTCCAACAAAGTGGCAGATACGCACAGCTACCGGAGAACAAGCTACGGCATCTGGAGAAATAGATTTGAGCATCACTGTTGGAAAAATTAGCATTAAACATCGTGTGCTGGTAGCTGACGTAGAAGATGAATTCATTCTCGGCATGGACATTATGAAAACGCATGGATTTAAACTTGACTTGAAGAATGGAGTGATGATGGTCAATGATGAAGAACTGGTATTAAATCCACGAGATGATAATGCCATGCGAGTTTTGATAACGGAAGATGTCACTCTCCTAGAACGAAGTGAGTCAATCGTGGAAGCACAGCTAGAGGGTAGCTTCTGTGAGGGAAACATTGTCATGCTCCAGCCGAAAAACGATGATGCCAAAACTGGGACTGGAATTGTAATTGGAAAAGCCTTGCTCAAAACCGACAAGATAATCCCAGTTCGAGTGATGAACATAAATTTTTATCCAGTTATACTGAAAAAAGGGACCGTAGTAGGTGAATGTTTAGCGGTATCATCAATTATTCGAATTGTAAAAGCCAAAGACAACATATCCTGCGAAGTTCCAGATATTCTAATCAAGGAGCTGTCATCATCGTTCCAGGACTTGACTACCGACCAGAAAACCAAGGCTAAGAACTTAATTGGGACCTTTCAAGATGTGTTCCAATTTGACAAGAAGGACAAGGAACGAACCAATGTAGTCCATCATAAAATAGACACCGGAGACGCAAGACCCATCCGCCAAACAGCAAGAAGATTACCACTGGCGAAGCGGGAAGAAGCTGAAGAAATTATAGAGAATATGAGGACGGAAGGTGTGATTGAACCTTCAAACAGTCCATGGGCTTCACCAGTGGTGCTAGTGAAGAAGAAGGATGGCTCTACAAGATTTTGCGTTGATTATCGTCAAGTTAGCAACGTGACGAAGAAGGATAGCTACCCGCTACGCCGAATAGACGATACATTGGACACATTGGCAGGATCAAAGATTTTCTCTACTCTTGATTTAAAGAGCGGATACTGGCAAGTGGATTTTGATCCAAAAGACAAAGAAAAGACAGCTTTTACCATCGGTACCGATCTGTGGAAATTTACTGTTATGCCATTTGGGCTCTGCAATGCCCCTGCAACGTTTGAACGACTTATAGAAACCGTGTTGGCTGGACTGTCGTGGAAAACATGTTTGGTCTACCTCGACGATATTATTGTGGTAGGAAAAACGTTCGAGGACCACATGAAGAACTTGGAAGAGGTTTTCCAAAGATTTAGGAAGGCTAACTTGAAACTCAGTCCAAAGAAGTGTCACTTATTTCAAAAAGAAGTTTATTATCTTGGACACGTAGTTTCTGGTAAGGTAATTGCAGTTGACCCGGAGAAAATAAGGGTTGTGAGTGACTGGCCAGTACCGAGGGATAAACATGAATTGAGAAGTTTCCTTGGCCTCTGTACATACTACTGACGTTATGTACCTGGATTTGCCAACATAGCGAAGCCATTGACAAGGCTTACTGAAGAAGGGAGAAAATTTATCTGGGAGATGGACTGTCAAGCTGCGTTCAAACAACTTAAATATTCCTTGACAAGCGCACCTGTCCTAAGTTATCCTTTACCAGAAGGAGAATTCGTTCTAGACACAGATGCCAGCAACGTTGGAATTGGTGACGTTCTTTCCCAGATACAAGACGGACAAGAGAAGGTTATTGCCTATTTTAGTAAGACCTTGTCAAAACCAGAGAGGAATTATTGCGTCACCAGAAAAGAACTTTTGGCTGTCGTGAAATCCGTGGAGCACTTCTACAAATATTTGTACGGTAGAAGATTTCTTATAAGAACTGACCACGCTGCTCTCAAATGGCTGGTACAATTTAAGAATCCTGAAGGTCAGGCAGCTAGATGGATTGAAAGATTGCAAGAATATAACTTTGTTGTTGAGCATCGAGCAGGTGCAAGCCATCGTAATGCTGACGCATTATCAAGAAGACCTTGCCAGGACGAATTCAAGCATTGCAGTCGTCTAGAAGAAAGACTCTCTACCATCGCCAGAACAACAGTAGTGAATGATAGTTGGAAAACGGAAGCCCTTCGCAAAGACCAAGAGAATGATTTGGACTTGAAAATCATACGGGATAGGAAACGTCGCGATAGCAGACCAGTTTGGGAAGATGTTGCACGACACTCACAAAGTGTAAAATCTTACTGGGCGCAGTGGGACTCTATTGTGGTTGAAGAGGGCCTCCTGAAACGTGTCATAGAGAATACTGAAGGTACTGTGCGTAGGACCCAGCTGATAATTCCTAGGAATAAAGTACCGGAAGTATTGGAGGAGATACACGACGGATCTGGACATTTTGGAGTGAATAAAACCCTTGAGAGAGTGCGCCAACGATTTTACTGGGTAAACTGCAAAGAAGATGTTAAAGAGTGGTGCAAGAAATGTGTGGTCTGCGCGGGAAGTAACGGGCCACATAGGAAAAGAAGAGCTCCAATGCGCCAATATAACGTTGGAAGTCCCTTTGAACACATTGCGATTGACGTGGCCGGACCATTTCCAGAAACTGACGAGGGAAATAAATACATAGTGGTAGTAATGGACTACTTCACTAAGTGGGTTGAGGCCTACCCATTACATAACCAGGAAGCCGTAACGGTCGCTGAAGTTTTGGTAAAAGAATGCATCTGCCGATTTGGAGTACCGCGAGAGATACATACCGACCAAGGAAGGAATTTCGAGTCTGCTCTGTTCCAAAATATCTGTAAGATATTAGGAATAAAGAAAACCAGAACTACTGCATTACACCCGCAGTCTGATGGCATGGTTGAACGGATGAATAGAACAATAAATCGGTATTTGTCAAAGGTAGTCTCTAACCATCAACGAGACTGGGACCGACATCTTCATCTGTTCTTGTTGGCTTACTGTTCATCCGTGCATGAGACAACAGGGCAGACACCAGCAAACATTTTATTCGGGCGGGAGTTGCGCTTACCATGCGACCTGGTATTTGGCAGTAAACCCGGTGAAGATCTAGCCGGGGAGGACTATGTAACGGACTTACGGAGAAGAATGAATGACATCCATGAACAAGTCCGTACAACCATTCAAGGTGCCAGTGATCGGATGAAGGACCAGTATGACGTCAAGGCTGAGAAAGGTTGTTATCAACCTGGGAATTTGGTGTGGCTTTATAATCCACAAAGACGTCGCGGCTTTTCGCCCAAGCTGCAAAGGAATTGGGAAGGTCCTTACGAGATCATCAAAAGAATAAATGATGTGGTCTACAGAATTAGGAAAACACCTTATGGAAAGCCGAGGGTAGTCCACTTCATTCGGTTAGCCCCTTTTGCTGGTGATAATTTTAACGATCATCGTAAAGCGACGGTTCGCCGGGTTGTAGCTGAGGAACCCACATTTGATGACTTTATGGAAAGCCATTCCACTGGTCACAAGGCATGATATGGCATGACAAGAGAAGAACAACGAGATCTATTCACCGTGTCCCCAGAGTATTTCCTCGCACATTGTGTAGCGAAAGACATTAAAATGTCCCGCGGCATCGCTTCAGTTTTTAAAAGAAAGTTTGGACGAGTACAAGAACTGGCCAACCAACGTCCAACTGTCGGAAAAACGCTACAACTGAAGGATGAAAACGAAGAACGCAAGCGGTACATTTACTATCTCGTTACGAAACAATACTCATATCAGAAGCCGTCATACCGCAATTTATAGGACTCGCTGTGCGATACGAAAGGCCATCTGTTGCAGAACGACATCATGAAGCTGGCAGTACCGAAGATAGGCTGTGGACTAGATGGTTTGGATTGGAGGATTGTTAGAAGCATGTTAGAAACAATCTTCCGCTTTACCGGAGTCGAAATTCTAGTCTGCAGCTTCAACCCTACCGAAAAAGAAGAGCTCAAACGGACCGTCGACTGCTACTTCTTCAATACTTCCAGATGCACCAGGGGTGATGCGTGCAGATTTCGTCATAACGAACTGTTCCGGGACGAAACAGTCTTAAGGAGGAGGCAATGTAGCGATCCCCGGGTCACGGCGCGGGCGTCGGCAGCTAACGGACAGGTTACAACAAGTCCGTCCGCTCCCCATTGTTCTGATTGCCAGAAGGGTCGGCGAATATTCGAGAAGGGTCGGTGAAAATTCGAGAATGAAGCGTTTTACTTAAATACCCCGAGCAAGAGATCGTGGGGGACAGTCTTGTATTGATACGGGTAGAGAACACATGGTGATATAAATAAATTGAGGGTGATATAAATAGGTGGTAATATAAATATTGTGGCAATAAATATATAATTGTTTAAATAAATTATCTTAGTGTTTAAGTCTTTATCAATAATTGTTAGTCTTAAATTAGTGTTTATATTTGTTAATTCTTAGTGTTATTTGTCATTATCTTTTATAATTCATACTTTTTTAATTAAACATAGTTATATAAATATTAGTGTTTTAATCAATTTTACACTTCACCTAAATAAATAAAACGTTACAATATATTTCTTCCGGCCCCTTTTTCTTGAATCTTGAAGACCCATTTAGAATTTATTAACTTCTGTCCTTGATTTGGCACAATTGTCCAAGTTTTGTTGATCTCGTGTGCTTTCAACTCTTCTTCTATTGCCTGTGACCATAATTTGCCATCGGATCTGGATACAATTTCTTGGAAAGTTTCTGGTTCCTGGAACTCAACAAAATTTACACCAAACCTTGAAGGTCTTGAACTACATCTTCTCTTTGATCTTCTTCGCATTCTTCAGCTCCCTCTGGTTGGGCTACATCTTCTCTTTGCTCTTCTTCGCAATCTCTCTCTTGTCTGGATCAAACAATCTATAGTTTGATGATTTTTCTTGGTAGTCTACCATAATCATTTTCTTAGCCTTGTCATCTAATTTTCTTCGATGAATATTTGGGATGTGCACGTATGCGTTTGCTCCAAATGTTCTCAGATGTGTAATTTTAGGCTTCTTTCCCGTCCATAATTCATATGGTGTCTTATTGTGTTCATTTAGTGTTGATCTGTTCAACACATAAATTGCAGTATTTGCTGCCTCTGCCCACAACATCTTTGGTAAATCCTTGACTGTCAGCATTGTTCTAGCACTCTCTATTATTGTGCGATTATCGTGTTCAGCCTTACCATTTTGATGTGGAGAATACGGTGCAGTTGTCTCTAGCTGAGTGTTCATTGACTCCAAAAACGTCTTCATATTTGAGTTTGTAAATTCAGTTTCTCGGTCTACTCATAGAATTCGAATCGAATGCCCCGTCTTATTCTTCACGATGGCAGCAAATACTTTAAACTTGTCAAACTCATCTGATTTATGATTAATAAAGTAGGCATACCTATATGTTGTGGCTTCATCTCTAAATGTCAGCATGTATCTAGCTGCACCTAATGAATCGACCTGCATCGGCCCACAGAGGTCGGTATAGATCATGTCCCCTGGTTGACATGTCCTCTTTTCGATACTTTTTGGCACCACATTCCTATGATTTTCCTATTTGGCATGAATCGCAGATAAATCTATTTTCCTGCCCTTTCTTGAGTCCCTTGATTAACCCTGTGGAGGCTAGCTTTAGAATTGTCTTGACGTTGATGTGTCCTAACCTCTCATGCCAGGTTCGAAGATTATTTGTAACTGCAACGTTTGCATCACATTTCATTTTTACAATGAACAGCATCCGGAAGAGTTAGTTGTGTTGTTTAACTCTTTATCCCACAGCGACATTATCTTCTAGGATTACTACTTCATCTTTGTAAAAATTTACCTGATATTCTCGAGATGTAATAACACCAACTGAAAACAGATTATTTTTAAGTTTAGGAACAAATAACACATTTTCAATTTTCTCGATTTCCTAACGATTGTTGACAAACTTCATGATGTTGATTGTTCCTATCCCCAGGACTTCACACGTCCAGGGAATGCTCGGCGTAGCCGAAAATTCGCTAGTCCTATATACTAAAAAGGCTTATGTCCGGTTTCACCATTGTAAGTTAAATCTTCAGATAGTTATCTGACGAATAAATTTTATTCACCGAATAGTCAAAATTTCGTGTCACCAACCAAAATGGTTGTACAGTTAGTTATTCGTAGAGTAGTATTTTTCCTTAATATTTCTGCATTGAGTGTACAACATCGTCTAGGCGATGAATGCAAATAACAACTATACAACTGTCATCGAAAATTTAAATTTGTAAAATATTTTAACATTTTTACTGGAATGTATCCCATATGTCCATTTCGTTATCAAATTCGAAATGATTAAAAAAATTGACTTTTCTGTTGTTATAAACGTAGATCATATTAACTTCATCACTAATGAATTAATGTCAGTGTTATTCTCACTTAAAGAATTGTTACAATTCAAAGAGTTGAGATATTCTATAAAAAATATCATCGAATTTGTTTTAATCAAAGAAAATATTTGATTACGCAACAAAATTTTGATTACTATGAGTGATGTTGATACACGGGGTGAAATTAACATAGAATACGATCCATTTATTGTAATCAAATAAAATATTTTGATACAATGTTACAAGGGTCAAAATTAGTAGAACGTAATTTACATTTTAAATAATCGAAAAATAGAAATGTTGAGGTATCGAATCCCTGCAATGCAATGAGTTATGTGTATGGAGCTATAGCATCCACTCGGCTATGAAACACTTAGTTTAAATTTTTTTTATTTCATAATCAGCTGTCAGAAATAATTTTTTTATTCAATATTTCTATTTAAAAATATCTTATTTCATAATACTTTATGTCAATAGATGCAAAATTAAATCATCTAATCAATGATACAACATACACCCCATCATTTTAGCGGAACAGATGATAATAGCAAAAAACTGTCTTCCCATCTTAATTCACAATCTCAAGGTTTGTAGTATTTACTTTGTGTTATATATGTAAATCAAATTATAGATACAAATGAAAGGAAAATAAAATAAAAAAGAAAAAAATGTATTAAATATAGTAGAATATTTGGAAATGATCGAAAATGGATCGTTCATATTTCTCATCGTTCTTTGCTGTTGTACTAGTTAAACAATTTCTTCGTTGGAAAATGTCAACGAC
The DNA here is from genome assembly GCA_035578165.1 of Stenolophus ochropezus. Classification (NCBI taxonomy): domain Eukaryota; kingdom Metazoa; phylum Arthropoda; class Insecta; order Coleoptera; family Carabidae; genus Stenolophus; species Stenolophus ochropezus. The sequence goes on from JAQOWZ010000017.1 coordinate 29,574,511, forward strand.
GATGAAGATAACGATAACATAACATTCTGATAGTGACAGATTTATTATCAGAAAAAAAGTAATCTCAAATTTATATATTTTTACAGTAACCTTCAATTAATATTTCTTTTATACATTCATTTTTGAAAATATAAATATATAACTTATTATTTTCTAAAACAATTTCAAGAAATATTATAATAAAAATTTTAAAATATTTCAAACGTCACACTATTCGTCGAATAAATATTTAACTGGCCCAAAATCATCAGTTAACTTAATTAACGATTTATTCGTCGAATAAACACTAACTGACGTTGGTGAAACAAAATAAGGGAGTTTTATTCGATAAATAGTTTAACTGACAAGTAAAATATTTATTTATCGATGGTGAAACCGGGCATTAGACATTTATTTCTATATATATTTTCATCAGACGACTGCCAAAATTTTGCAACGGGCTACAGCATAAACTGACTATCCGATTTTAATCGTGTGGTTCTTGTGTAAAAAAAATTTAAACTTTGTGAAATTGGTACTTTAAAACAGCAGCTCAAGCAAGCAAATTTCAAATGAATGCCAACTAAAAGATGTCATGCTTGACAAATCAGAAGCAAACTTTAATTATTTATAACTTCTTAATGAATGAAGATATAAAAAATCTGAAAACATTGTTATACATTGCATACATGAGCAATTATTTCACTAACGATTTTAGTGTCTTTCGTAGCGAATTTAAAATTTCAAATTTTTGACCTTTCAATATCAGTACAGATAGTGTTTCCAAATGTGTCATGAAGTAACTAAATAAAAACCAAATATACCTATAAGATCTAAACTGAAGATAGAAACTGTTATATTAGAGTTGCCGAAGCTAATTTATAAATTTAAAAATTGATTACAATTTTTTAATACAAACATTGTTGCCAAATTATGAAGTAACTAAATAAAAATCAAATATTCCTAATTAAAATAAATTGAACACTTTGCTGTGTTTGATATCAAAAGAAAGAAAACATAAGGGCCGATTTTGATTTCTTTTGCGCAAAAATTTGTTAGAAGTAGGTCGTCCTTGGGTTTTAATGAAACAACACAATGTGGACTGGCGTGCCCGAATGACAAAAATATTCTAGGTCGATTAGAATTTGTTTTTTGCAAAACATTGTCTGAAATTTGTCGTGTTTGGTATCAAATGAAAAGTCTCGGTGAGGGCTGTTGTGCACAAATAAAAATTTTCCTTGCTGATCGGCTTTTGTTTTATGCAGAAAGTTAATAGAAGTATGTCGTGTTTGGTATCTAATGAAAGATCTCGTTGAAGGCTGACATGCAAAATTGACAAAAATGTTCCGTGTCAATCGGCTTTGTTTTTTTTTGCAGAAAGTTGTCAGAAGTATCTCGTGTTTGGAATTAAAAGAAGATTCTCGATGAGGACTGGCAAGCGAAAATGACAAAAATTATCTATACCGATCGGCTTCCGGTTTTTTGCAAACAGTTGTAAGGAATATGTCGTGTTTGGTATCGAATGAAAATTTTCGGCGAGGCCTCCCATAGTGAATTGACAAAAAAGTACCATGTCGATTGGGTTTTGTTTTATGCAAAAAGTTGTATAAAGTATATCATGTTTGGTCTCAAATGAAAGGTCTCGATGAGGGCTGGCGAGTAGATATGTCAAAAATGTTTCATGTTGATCGGCTTTTGTTTTTTGCAAAAAGGTGTCAGAAGTATATCGTGTTTGGTACAAAATGAAAGGTCTCGATGAAAGCTGACATGCAAAATTGATAGTAATGGTTCATGTTGACCCGCTTTTGTTTTTTGAAAAAAGTTGTGAAAACTATGTCATGTTTGGAATCAAATTAAATGTCTTGTTGAGGGCACATGTGCAGAAGTGATGAAAAATTTCCAAGTCGATCTACATTTGTTTTTTACAATTAATTAGCGGAAGTACACCGTGTTTGGTCTTGCAGAAATGAAATTATCTATCAAATGATAATATTTTACTGACGCCGGAGGCCTAGGGAACGCTCAGCTGAGCATTCGCTAGTCAATATACTAAACGATTAGATTTACTATGTATCTATCTATAGATTCATCACGAGCATCGAATAACATATGTAAAGGCCTACAACCTGAACCATGCAAGTGATTGTTATAATTTTTTTTATTATGTGGGGGCTATTGAAATCTGGTGCCTTTTGGGTGTCTCATATTTTTACTGTTAGTAGTTTTCGTGTAAAAAAATAAAATTGTGCACAAATGTTGCCTTGAAACAATGAATCCCAGAGGCCATGTCTAAATTTAAGAAGAATCACGCCTTCATCCGTCAGTTTTGACAATCTGTCTATGAACTTTAAATGATTATATCTTTTAATAGAACATTGATATCAAAGATTTGAAAACAGTACCATGAATTATAGTCCTGAGCAAAGGTTTTACTAATATTTAAAATATATAACATAACACATTTAATTATTTTAAATTTTGACGTTTCGAATTACATAAGTCAATGTTGCCAAATGTGTGATGAAATTACTAAACAAAAAACAAATATTCCTAACTGAACTTCACTGAAGTCAATGGCTGATATATTAGGATTGCTGATGGTAATTTATAAATTTAAAAATTAACTACAATAATTTAATACAAACAGAGTTGCCAAGTAATGAAGTAACTAAACATAAATCAAATGTTCCTAATTAAATTGAACACTTTGCTGTGTTTCATATCAAAAAAAGAAAACCATAACGGCCGGTTTTGAAATGACAAAAAAAATGTGTTATGTCGATCTGCATTTGTTTTTCGAAGATCGTCCTTGGGTTTTAAGGAAACGACACAATGTGAACTAGAGTGCACGAATGACAAAAATGTTCTACGTAGATTAGAATTTGTTTTTTGAAAAATGTCGTGTTTGGGTATGTTATATTAGGCTAGGTCTCGATTACGGCTAGCGTGTAGAATGAACAAAAATGTTTCATATCGAAGGCTTTTGTTTTTTGGAAAAAGTTGTGAGAAGT